>JAPYZR010005974.1:0-10206 GCA_030522945.1 Trichopria nigra
ATAACGATTACGATTTAAAAATTGCAATTGTGTTTGAAAGGTTAACCTCAAATCAAACAAAGTTTTAACGGACGCCAATCCATCAATTATGGCCAAATATTACCCATTTTCTGATGTTACATTTCAAGCTGGTTTCTAATAACAGTTTATGGGCATCAGTTATGGCTAATTCTTGGCCAGTGACCATTTCAGATGGCCATAATTTCTACCAAGGTTTTTTTAATGTTATTTATTTCTGATGTATTTTTGACACGCGGTATGCTATCGTGGAAGAAAAATGGTGGAATACTACTATGTTAAAATAAAATGGTTTCAATGAAACCAACCAATAAATATACAAATTCATAGACGCAAAAACCACCGAATTCTAATTCAACCATTGAATATCAATTATTAATCAATATTCAACGCCTTAAAGTACTTATATACAGATTAAAATCTCGAAAAATGAAACATCAGCTAACAGCATTCCGATCTAATTATGTTACAAAATATTCTAAGATATAAAATCTGTCCGGAAAATAATTATTCAATCAATTCAATTCATCCGCATTGCATAAACATTACCCGCGGCAATATTTATGGACTCGAGTTGCTTCTTAACGGTAGCCCATTAGTCTTCAGCTTTACGTCCAGGTAACTCGAGTACTTTTAACATCATTACCGACGATCTGCGAGTCTCTAATGGTAATTGCGACTGATAAAATGATTCCGTAATACCGTGTATCGTTAAAACTGGAGGCGCTTATATCGTGGACGTAGCGTTTGCTATTCATAAAAGTCTTCAGTGCAGCGAGTAGTGTTTCTGTTTTGCGTCTGAACAGAGCGCACTGGCAGGGAGTGACAATCGCAGTTTCGCGAATTGCCTTTCTAGGAAGTGCAATAAGAATAAGGAAAAAATGACCGAGATGCACCAGTGGCAGCGAGCGGCCTTTAAGAAGAGCGGAAAGGAAGCGAGAAAAGGGGCGCCAGGAGGAGGCCACCAACGGAGGCCGACACTGAGGATTCCTCGAGGTGGATATGGACCACCGGATAGTCGAGGTAAAGTGTCCGGTAACGAAAAACTGGTAAGGTTACTCTACTCGTTCGATAGGTCCGGCCTCAAGACTTCCATCCGACGATTCTTCCTCTCTCCCCCAGTCTCTTTTTCAGTGACTCTTCTCCTACTTCTCTTTTCCTCTCTCTCACTTTTTCTCCTGCTCCCGCTACTATCTCGTCTCTTTCTTTTCTCGCGCGTCATCAGAACGCGCCTTTTTCTCACGCCTCGCCTTCCGGCCCTGGGTTGGAAACCGGAAAATTTATCGGCGATCGAAATGTACTCGTTCCCCATCTTGTCCGCGGTGTGTGCGAGTGAAACGGAGTAATTTATGCGAGGAACACCCGGCTTTCGTGTTTATGCGAATAAATGAAGAGAGGACAAACATGAAGGGACGTCTATCGCTGTTACTCATTTATATTGCGTCACTAAGGAATTTTAAGTTTATGCTCGAAACTTGATTGGGAATTGAATTACAAAATTATACGATCAATTAATCAAAGTGATCAATTGATTGCCGGATAATGGTGTCAAATACAATCTCTAAACAATACTACAAATAAAAATGCAATTGTTACATTTAGAAATAACGTCATTGGTTTAGTACTCATACTAAATGAAGTTTGCAAACATCATTGTTGAAACGAATAGATCACTGAAATAAATAAAAAATAGTATTGATGCGTAGATGTTAAAATATAATTGTTATACGATAGTATTGAAAGCGATTGTTAGATCCAGTTTATAAACAACCTTGTTCAGAACAGAAGTCAGAAACAATATAGTTTTGAAAACAATGGTAAAATATAATTGTAAAACCAATATTGTTAAATGCGACAATTAGATCCAGTTGATAAGTGACATTGTTCGATATTGAAATCGTTCAGCATGATTTAACAATAATGTAATTATAGTTGAATATAATCGGCATGCAATATTGTTGAAGGCAGTTGTGAGATGCAGTTAATAAACAACATTGTTTAGAAAAATACATAAATAATAATGTTGAATAATTAAAGGATACAATGATTCCAACAACAATAGCGTTGAAAACATTTGATAAACAATTGTATCGAATGCAATTAAACAATCATTGTTGAATGCAATTTTTATTACAAATAACCGTCGATCCTAGACTGTTATTTTAAAAATAGTCGTTATTCAGTTTTCCCGTAACCTCAAAGAATGCAAGTGTGCCCCACAAAAAAGGACCGAACCTGCAGGTCCCAAAATAGCCTCGTTTGAATTCGGTCACGTTCCAAGTAATGAATGGGACCCGCATTCAGAGTATTGTATAGTTAATAATAAAAGAGAAATTATTTCCAACGTTCGTAGTAGGACACACTTGGTGTGTTTTTCATTTCACTTCTAAAATTATTCAGCGACTTGTCCAGAACTCGGATTTGTTCATAAAAATTGTTCGAACGAATTATATAACAAATTGTATCACAACCATATTATTATTTAACTTAAAAAAAATTCCGCAAAGTTCAAGGTTTTCTTTAGAGCCAATAAGTTATTACCAGATGTTCGGGTATGAAACGCGTCCTTTCGAAAGCCGACGCGATTCAACACGGTGACCTTTGCTGCGATGGAATTTCGATGCCGAGGCCTTGTTTCGTGTTAAAAAAAAAAAAATAATTTTCGCCAAAAAAGTCCATCGCATTTCACGCTCGCCATCTGACGCCATTCGAGATTATGCTAATCCCACGGAGTTCTCCACAGTCCGTCGACCTCGTCTCTTCGGAGCGTGCCACCGAAAAAAGGAACGTGCGGTCGCGCTGGCAGATTGCGCGAGTGAGGCGTCGAAAATCCAAAATATCCATTATATTATATACCGCTTTTAAGAATACGGAGAGGTAACGCCCGCGCCGGTGAGACGCTCGCGGAAGAGGCTCGGACGAGCAAACAGTTTTCAGGATGGTTGATGCAACGACACGTACCGGATTCGTGACAGAGACCTGTCGAACAAATGCGTGGGTGGTGAAACCAGGAATGCGCCTGAAGGGGGGGAACGACGCGGTCCATATATTTTCTGGAAATTTCGCACGTGAGCCACGTGCCGGCAACGGCATTATCCCGCGACGTTAGATTTTTACCGAGGCGAGGGAAAGCGAGCATTCGTCGTATCTGGATTTTTGAAGGCGGGCGAAAGGAACTTTACACGTTACCGCCATGCGACTACGAGCTGTAACGAATTTTACTCTAATTTTAGCTTCAAAATTTCCAAGTTACCGTTATCGCCTGCATTGTGTACACTAGGAACCGTTGCTACCTCCATCTGTGCTTAAACACCGATTGTCATTCAATTATATATCATTGAAAAATAGATGAGAGATGTTTCCGTTTGGGAAATCGTTGCGACAGTATATTTAAGAATTTAAAGGGACAAACCAACAAATTGGGCGGAAAATACAAATTAATTATGGGCATTTTCACGGTGTAACGGTGCCGATATACATCTATATAAGATTTGTTAGAAATATATTATTTTAATAATAATATTATAATAATTAATTAATGTATTCATTATACGAAACTGTCGAAATAGAATGTTTATGCACTGGACATATACAGTCACTGATTAACATTTTAATATATGATTATTGAATACTTTTTACAAACAATATTGCTCGAATTTTTGTTTAGTGTGCAATTATTTATGCGATTGTCATTCATGACTATTGTTTATCAGAATTACTTAAAAAATTGCTTGAGAAAAACATGGTATTTCAGATTATTTGATATTTCTAATAAAGACAAATATTGTATAAAGTTGTTCAACGAAATTGTCAAATATTATTGTTAAAAATTATTGTTGAATAAAAGTGAAAATAAATGTTGAACAATCAATACAATTGTTGAATAAAATTGAACGAAATAAAAGAATTGCATCGAATTCAACTTTTTACAATTGTTTAATTACAATTGTATTGAAGAAAACTGTTTCGATTAGATATTAAAATCTGCTAACAAATGAGTTTCTATTTGTGATGAGTTTGAAATAATTGTTGAATACTTAGAAATTCAAGAAATTATCGAATAGAAAATTGCTAATTAAAAAAAAAACACTGTTTTTTTTTCAATTTTGTTAAGAAATTTTTTTTTTGCTTATGCATTTTTCTACATACTTAATACCGATGATAAATATCGCGTCCATGGACCCTAAACTAAAAGTTATTGGCTTAAGATTAATAAAAAAAAAAAAATTTATTCCTACAAAATGGCGTTCAAAATAATAAATTTTACTTTTAATCTTCAGCAATTTTTTTCTCAATTTATATGGACTTTAGGAAAAATTTCCTAAGAATACACACATCCTGAAATTGATCAAAGAACACTCTCAACTTTTGTTAGAACTGTAAAAGAAAATTTTTGATTTTCCGGAAAATGGAAAAACTGCGAAATTTTCAAAAAATTGTTTAAACTTTCTAAAAAATTTTGAGGGTATTCTTTTACTGATTTTAAGACTTTTTCGTTCTTACAAAATTTTTCCGCAAGTCTATAGTTATTAAGAATAAAACTGCTGAAGATTAAAAGTAAAATTTATTATTTTGAACGCCATTTTGTAGGAATAAATTTTTTTTTTTATTAATCTGAAGCCAATAACTTTTAGTTTAGGGTCCATGGACGCGATATTTATCATCGGTATTAAGTACGTAGAAAAATGCATAAGCAAAAAAAAAAAATTTCTTACAAAAATTTGAAAAAAAACAGTGTTTTTTTTTTAATTAGAAATTTTCACATGAAAAAACTCATTTTAGGGATTTCTAACCATCACCATTCGAAAGAGCGATCTTTAAAACACGGGGTACAGTGGTTCAAAAAAATGGTTTCCATCAAATTCATTGTACCGTGAATTTTTCAACTGTGGTATCGAAAAGTGCGCGTTCAGGAGCTAATGGGTTAATGAATATAATTTTAAAGTCAAGTTATCAATTTTAATAGACATACAAGTACTTATTTTCATATACATTCAAACGTAGAAGCCATTTATACAATTGTTGATAAAAATAAGTTGACCATCTTGAATAAAATAAGTGGAACGTGTTGAATAAAATGATAAAATACAATTATCGAATAAAATTGTCGTTAGAATGATGGAACGAAATGGTTGTAAGAAATGTACTGCAAAAAATTGGTAAATACAATCATTGTTGTCAACTATTGTACAAAATGACAAAATTTTGGAATACAATTCCATTAAACTGTAAAATGCAAATGCTGAAAAAAATCATTAAATGCGATTATTGATGAAGTCATTTGAGATACAATTGTTGACAGAAATTTTTTTTGTACGTTCGTTAAACAAAATTATTAATGAGTACAAATCTATAGGGTTGGACAGAGTTGCAGTAATATAATGATTAGATATAACAATACGTAATGACTTATCACAATTGGTAACATTTTATTGAAATTTAAACGTTGAACGAAATCGAATAAAAATACAATTATACTTTACAACATTATCGTCATGTAAACATATTACTGTGCAGTTGATGGCAATAAATTTGTTAGAAATCGTTGATAAGCTTCAGTTTTTCAATACGAGGGAATACTTCAATAATTTATACGTCAAAATTGTTAAACAACAGCGACAAAGTAACATGTTTCTAATCAAATATTTCGCAACATTGGTTATAAATACAATTGTCTGGTGAAATTAGTCTGCAAGATAAACCAATCAATGGAATAAAAGATAGACAGCAACATTCAGGTAATATCGGACAGTTACGTAATTCAGGGCGACGATGCGTTTACAGGGGACGTCACGATAAAAAATCAGTGTTAACCCCTCGTCGAAGAACCCTTCTTATTACAAAAGATTTTTTCCAAATTTCAAGTTTCAAAAGGGTAAAACCGCCGTAAGAGTCGAGTGCAACGAAGAAAGATCTTTAAAGATCTTAAAGAACGTTAAAGAGTCCTCGACGTATCCTGCGAGTCCCTTCGAGACGATTAGATAGTCGAGTGTGTTTGCCTCGCTAATCGACCTCAAAACGTGATTGACGTCGCCCTCTCCTCTCGACTTTCCCTCGTCGCACCTATATGCATTATGTTCGCGGCCCTTTCGTGCTTTTTTTTTGTGAATTTCTCGAGTGTACAACGGAGGACGAGCGTGTACGAAAAGGTCAGCGAGGAAAAAATCAAAAGGTAGAAAAGAATAGGATGATGGCAAGTAGCGATATGGATGGAGGGGAGGAAGGAACGACGGGCTTCTTTGATCGTCGGCGAATGGCGGCTAGTTATGGGGGGAAAGGAAGCGCTGGAACAAGTATTATGAATTGTTATGAATCGTAAAGGCTTCATTTTGACCTCTTTTACGGAACCTCAAAGAAGAAGGAAAAGAACTTTTTTTTTTGAAAATAAAAACGAGATAAATATTATACGCGTGGGTATTTGCTTTCGGTCATTCCGTTAGCTTTTCGTGGTTATACCGATCTGTTACGCTTTTATTGCGGTTCTGCGGACCTTGTGTCATGTGCCGCTTTATTTACTTGTGAAAAGGTGTATAGGAATAATAATAATAATAAAAAAAGCAGTAGCATTGTCTTTTTTATTTTTATTGTATACAGTGTTGGAATTGAAGCACTATATATGTTGAATGCATATATATACAATAAACAAAATTATTGAAAACATTCCGAGTTGGGTAAATCAATTCTTTTATTGATTAACTATATATACATTAACATGATGGTAATGAACCGAAAAGGTAACTATGAATGGAAATACGTATTTAAGTTAATTAAAGAAGATACATTAAAAAGTTGATGTTTGCGTATATAATTTTAAATTTTCAATTATGTTAACGTTTATTATGTTTTAAGTTGAAAATAATTTTATTGAGTTAAAAGTTGATTCTCACTAACTTTTCAACCACAGGTTGACATTATAGTAACTCAATAATTAATATACTTTTAAATATTATACAGAACGGTCGTATATTATTAGGGGAAATTGTGGAAGAGCATAGTTAAATAAAACTAATATGAAGCAAATCTCATAACGAACTTTCTCTCGCATAATAGATAAAAATATATTTATTTACAAAATTTTTGATAGAATCTAAATTTCTTTAGAAACCCCCTGAGGAGGACTCACAGTAGGATTGAAATATTGCGTGTGAGAGAGGTCCTATTTCATGGACCAAATTTATAAGATAACGAACTGTCTTGGCCATTTTGAATAAATATATTTTCTTTATCAATTGTTTAATAAAGTTATGGTGAAACAAAAATTGTTCAACAAAAACAGAGTTAAGCAAAACAATGTAGCTGTTTGGTTCTTGTAATCGAATAAAAAGGGTAAGCAATATTCTTGTATGCATTTATTCCATGTAATATTGCATAAAAAATCATGACTGAACTAATAAAACTGATTATTATATATAGCACCATCATTATTAACACATTTCGAGCCAAAGTGTCCGTTTTGTCCGGCAACATTCGATGACGTATTACTATATATATTTTCAGGCCCTAAAAAAATCGCCAAAGCCATAGTCCACTATTTTCGAGGTCGCTCTATCGATTTATGCCATTTAGAAAACGGAAAAACAATGCTCTACCCCTCACTTTCTTCAATTAAAAAAATGAAGGGTAGTTTTAAGGCTATTTTTTTCAAAAAAGTGCAATTTTCAATGCGAAATACACCATAAAATTCAGTGAAATGACACAAAAACAGAGCCGTCGAGGTCCAATATAAAGAGTTATGAAATGTGCTTATTTTATTTGTTACATCTAAGAGTTGCAAAACCACCCTTAACCCACAAGAGTCAAATGGAAACAAAAATGATGAATTGTCGAAAAATGGTAGAGTTTTTGAAAAATTGTTGTTGAACAAAAAGTTCTTAGAATCGATCAGAGAATACGCTGAATTTTTTCAAAATTTTTTGAACACTTTTTGAATTTTTCAAGTCCCAAAATTGGGACAAATTCAACATTTTTTCCGAAAGTCTGTCATTTTCAAATAAAAAATTCCTGCATTTCTATCATTCGAGAAGTTCTATTTCCTCAGTGCTTTGTACACGTCTTTAGCCAGTACTATAACCGTTACTGTTACCGATTCCAACCGCGGGGGGATAGACGTTTATCAAGAATCATTTTTTTTTTCATTTTTTAAATTTTTTTAAAATTTTTTTTTTGTTTTTTTTTTTTTTATTAATTATTTTTTATATTCCAACTGTACAAAATACAGTTGATTTATTATCGTTATCTTTGCACTCTTTGCAGATGTACAATAAACATGTACAGATTGAAATGATTCTAATAAAATAAAAAAAAAAAAAAATAGTGGCGATGAAATTTCAGAGGATCTGTTGAAAACGTTACACGCTCAAAAACGAAATTGATACAGTTATTCAACAAGTTAACAAAATGCAATTCTTCACGAACAAATTCCAGTGGAGCGGCTCGATGAATATGAGCGACCTTTCCGTTCTCATAAATCGTTAAAGGGATATTGTGACTAATTCGATTCGCAGGCATTGCAAACGTATTTATTTGCGTATGAAATGTCGCGTTGGTTCGAAATGATGGACGATTTGGACCAACAATATAAAACACGTGCCGCCCTTAATGCGCCACGAGAAAAGGTAACACGAGAGTAGAGGGAGAGTCCGTATTCCTATGTACTGACAAATGCTACGTAATAGGACCGATTGTTCGTCGTCTGGCCAATTTGAGTGGCAGCCTACTAGCAATTTCAACAGGGGCTCACCCCGGAAAAGGCGAATCCGAACCCCTTCTTTTCTATGCCGGTTATTCTTTCTTGTCAATTCTCGCTCTCTTGCGCTTCCCTCCGCCCCTCCTTGCCTTACTATTTTTTGCTTCTCCTAATCTGTCATTTTCAGTCGCTTTGTGTCACTATTTTTTTTGTGTGTACTTTATGGGTTTCAGGTTTGGCGTGTTTGAGGTTGTGTCTGATACATTTTAAACAAATGTTCGATGAATCGATGTTAAGACTTTTGTCGAGGGAAATTATTGTTGTTTAGAATAATATTATATAAGTACATGTTATTTTATCGGTTGTTTTCGTATAAACTTTAATATGTATTATCGTTGATGAAACATATTTTAACAGTATTTGCATTTAATAACACGAGTAAATATAATGTTGTTTATTGTTACTTTATCTATTTTAAATGTTTTGTGTCACGAAAAATAAAACAGAAAATGTCCAAAATATTATAGAATAACATTCTTCAAAACTTAATTTTCTGATCTGTAACCGAAACTTGTCAAACCTATTAGTAAATATCGTTGAATATCGTATATTTTCTTTTTAACTCGAAGATTTCCTTATCTCATCACTGCGTCGTATATAGTCGCGGGTTGCCTATATATAAGAAGATGTCACTTTTGTCCTTCAAGCATAATAATGTAATCCACTCCTGATTGTTTCCCGTCGGTATTTTTCCATGGTGTTTTCTATTTTGATCCTTTATTATTTTGCGCACGTAGTTTCATCCGCTTGGCTATTCCATTTGTGTAACGCACTGTTATTGTTTCTGTCCCTTATCCCAATTTGTCATTCTCACCAACATTCATGATGTGACGCTTTATCTCTTTCTATCAGTCTTCTACTCGTAAGCTGCCCTGTTTGTCTTTCCTCACGAATCGACTCGTCGAAAAAGGAGTGTCCCGTCAGCTATTATTTGTCCTTCACATTTATATATAGGAAACTTTTTTTATCTCCTATCTTCTGTGTTTTGGGTCAGCATCTCATTCGTTATTATCTTTTCGTGCCTCTTCGATTTTCGTGCTTAGTCCTTTTATCTCTTATGAAGATACGACGTATTTTAATTTTAATTCAAGTGTCTTTGACTTTGCCTTTTTATCAAGAAATATCAATAACACAATATTTTTTCTTTCGAATAAATAAATAAAATTAGTGTACAATCAATGTTATTGTTTGTTTGTTATTTACATACGCTGTTTAAAATACAAATTATTCAACACTTCGTTTCCAAGAGATTGTTTAAAGAATATTTTTAAGAATATTAAATATTCGGTCGACAAGATTGAAGGATTAATTAATTAAATGTTAATGGATAAATTTAAATCAGCTAAACTAGGGGCTTCGCCCCTGCGGCCTTCGGCCGCCAACCCCACCGGGGGCTCCGCCCCCTGGACCCCTGGCGCGCTGTCGCGCGAAGCTCGCTTCGC
>JAPYZR010005975.1:0-17981 GCA_030522945.1 Trichopria nigra
TCACTTATGTAATACTATAAGAATTTTCTTATAGTAATGTATATTGTACAACAAAATGTACAGAAATAAATATCTATCTATCTATCTATCTATCTATCTCGCTGTCATCCTGCCATAACAAGCAATATTTTATCAATCAATCCTTTATCTCTCTTATTGATGTGATATTTGTGTGCGGATGTTTTTTTTTTTTTTTTGCTTTCTTCATTCATTATAAAGGCTGAATTCTAAATATACTACACAGCCCGGGCCATTTGATGTAAAGATAATTTTTTTATCCATTCTATTTTTTTATCAAAAATATTACAAATTAGAATCGAGGAAATTGGGCTGGATTTTTAACTCAAATTTAAAGTTATATGTTCTTTTACGTACTCCGTATGAAAAAAGTAGTTGCAACAAAAGATGTTCGTCTTTGAGTTATAAACAAAATGGTTGTAGTCGAACAATTTTTTAATTCATTGTTACCTAACAACATATGGTCGATTAATTAAAGAAAAATTTCATTTGGATTGGGGCTAACCTGATTCTGAGTGTCATTTTGAAAATCGCCCTATTGTATATATATATAGAGGACATGTGATGGGCTCATCAGATTCTGGATAATTGAGTATTTTTCACTGAGTCTCTGCTCGTGTTGTTAGGGGTGTTTCATATTGTTTCTACCGTCTACCGACTTCTTCTGGTGGATGTTTCCTGGATTTGGCCTGGGCATAATAAAAACTTGAAACTTGAAACTCGAATCTATCCTTTTCTCACTGCATGAGTTTCAAATTTAAAGTTTTTATTGTGCTCAAGACGCTTCTTGGCCTCTTTCGGGGAATAGAATGTCATGTTCAAGAGGTCCTAGTTTATAATCTGTAGCGAAAATTGGTCTTGAAAAGCTCTTCCTTATGAACTTATATTATATTATTATTATTATTATTATTATTATTATTATTATTATTATTATTATTATTATTATTATTATTATTATTATTATTATTATTATTATTATTATTTTATTATTATTATTATTATTATTATTATTATTATTATTATTATTATTATTATTATTTGCTACAAATTAATTAACTCTCTTCTAAGATCCCTTATATATTCAAATAATCTTGAGATCATCATAAATTATTAGTATTTCAAAAATCGCAAAGTTTAAAAACACTTTAAAATGCTGATAGTTAAAGTTTTTTGCTGATGTTTGGGCACTGTTTTGAACGAGGTATGCAATAGATAAAATAGATAAACTGATAATCAATTACCTCCGCGATTATATTATAGTGAAAGTTATTACGTCGATCCGTATAATAAATAATCCAGTCATATATCCCATTAGTTTTAAGTATGTATCAATTACAATTAATGAATTTTAATATACTTTTAAATATTGGAGATAATATTGCGATTCAAGATTAGGTCGTTTTATACTTTTCTGTACTAATTGTATGATAAGGGAAAACTTAACTTATCGTATACTTCCCGAAGCTACCCTTTATAAATTTAAATAAAAATGCATCTTCCGAAGTTTATCGCACAAAAAACTTTGTTTGATCAACAATTTTGCTTCGACATCGGAGAACAAGATCATTATGAAGTGAAAATTTTAAGTTTTCGGACTATATACACTTCAATACGTATGAGCGGAAAAATTGAATTTCAAAATGGCAACACGCAATATGTCGGTTTGAAGCCGATAGTTTGATGCCACTTTCGATTTTCTCAAGTATAACGATATATAAATTGACAAATTTGTTCTGACAATATGTTTACTAAAGTTCGGATGTTAAATTTTCCAGAATTCAAGATGGCAGATCAAATATGGCGGACGAATATTTTACAAATCTAAAGATTCAACGTTATACAAGTTGCTTTCATTGCTGCATACAAATTTGCATACAAACTAACCTATATAGGAATATTAAGAAGGTTGCATACAACTGAATCAATTGTTTGTGCAATAGTGTATATACAGGGTGTCCCCCCCCCCCCCATTTTTAAAAGCTAAGGATGTCATTGTATCAAAAAATGCTTCAGACAAAACTTACAGGATTTCGAGAGACCTATCTAATGGTGACCTTCAACTTGACCTTGAAATTAATATTAGGTATAATTTAAGGTCAAACCTTCGTTTTTCAAATGAAAATCCATATTTTTTATTTTGATACAAACGTTGATAATCTTTTGAAACTGAAAGGCGAAAAGAGCCAAAACAATCATTCATTTATTGGGACTTAATGGGTTAAAATACCATTGAAGCTTTCCTCGTCTAAATTCATTGCTTTAAATGAATTTAACCGTAACGTAAGAGTGAATTTAGCCAATTGTAGAGAGTACCGTATGCTTATTATCTTGTTTTTTGTCAGACATCAGGACAAATACTCTACTAGGGATATAAGTCGTTAATTACTAGAAGAAACGTTGAGTTCGATCAATAATCCTATACAGGTACGTATTAGTATTAGTGGCCATGTCAATATTCGTGACATATTTTCTGCCCTTACTGACAATCAGTAAAACTTATTATACGTAGAGATCAACTTATAATTTGGAGCGCTGTACATTAATTGGTATAGTTTAACTTATTATGAGTTGAATATTTAATATATATTAATAATGTTTAAGTATGACTCGTAATTTTGTTATGAATAAAAATTCTAATCATAAAATCATCGAATGGTATAACATTTTTATAAATCAAATTAAGCATAGAATACATATATTTAAACCCAAAATAGACGTGATCCATGGGGCACTTTCTTCGCGCACTCGCAAAAGCCAGTTTTGCCAGAATGCGTTACTATTAAACCTGTGTCCGGATTCTCTATAAATAAACGATTCAACAACGCGGGAGAGTATTTTTCAGTTTCGTTTTGTCTCCATGTAGTTGTCGTTCTCCCGAATTTAATGAGCCTAGATTATTTCTGATGCGATGCCAACATTACCGCGGACAAAATTTTGATTTTGTCTATTTCCTTAAAACCCCGTATAATACCACCCCATCCCCTCGCTTCAAGTTTATTAAAGTGCCCGGATTCGGGTTAAAGTCATTTCAAAGTTGATTAAAGTTTTGTAGATTCAGTGAGTAATAAAATTTGTCAAGTTGTCTATTGTTTTCCCAATTTAGCAATGCTTTATTCGAAATGTCTACCTGCAAAAATTACTACAATACGATACATTTTTCTAAACTTCGATTTCTATTTTGTTTTGTATTTGCTCATATTTTTTTCATTTTTTTTTGCGTTTAGTGTTTTTTTTTATCACCTTTTATTTATTTTTAAGGATATTTTTAGGTTTTTCAATCTTGAATATTATATTTCTCATTAACTTTTGTACGTTTTTTATAATATGATGACAATTAGAGACTTTTATCAGTTTTAATCAGTTTTATTTTTATTTTTACTTTTCGTTAAAAAAAGATTATTAACAACGTTTTCGATGAATCTATGCACAACTAATTCGCGTTGAGTCCTACAATTTATGAAGATGTGCGAGGGTCCGAGCAGGAGGTGTCAGGTTTCAAAAATTACCAATTTAATATACACACAAATATAAGTATGTAACGAAATTAATCCGTCACGTATTTACTTAAAACATAATAATAATAATGCCACAATATAAATATTTACGCGTAGAGCATTAAACAGCCTGCAATGCTCTACCTGGTCGATTCATAAGGAATCGACAGTGCTTGGACCTCGTCATTATATTCGATGATAATCCTAATGCCATAAAAGTATAGGAACACAGCGTCGCCCAGTCTTTTCATTACTGCTTGTTTCTGAACTATCTGAGCTTTGGAATGATAGACACTTTTATTTATAAATAAATACAGAGGTGTCCCATGGCAGACAGCATCAGACACCGGAATCGTACCAGAGGGATACTTCTGATTACAAATTCAATAATCTAACCACTAAGCCGATGTGAAAAATGCACAAGAAATTTTAGAAATAAGGAATCAATTACCTATTTCTAGATGAAAAACCGAAATTTTGAATATGAGTTCCCTTGGGTTAGATCACCTTTTCGATTCAGTATACTTTTTAGCCTCTAAATACTGTACCTAAATATTATTATGTAATTATAACAAATTTTAACGCAGTCGGACTCTTCTTGGCCTTCATCAGGACTAATACAATATTTTCCGTATATATATCACTTATACATGTAGTGTCTTAAAGAAAGGTGAAAACACCCCCATAAACCCAGCAGAAAATAGGGGTAAAACAAATATATATTTTTTCATTTTCGACGAATTTCTTTATTAATAATGCATTTCTTATTTACGAAGTTTTGAATTTTCAAATTGTTTTATAAGCTGCAAAATTATGATGATCAAAATGTCACGCCTGCTTATGGCAACTCCATATAGTCAACTCAAAACAAATAACATTTATTGCAATTTGTAGAACAAATACGTCACTGACCACGACTCAGAGTTGAACTGGACAATGCAATACTAAAATAACATTGTTATTGTTCTCAGCCATGGTTTTTCATATCAGTCACTAAGTGTTTTATAAATTCGAGTATTATATTGCACTCTCCTCACTACATTCTAATTTGAGCTTATCAGAGGGAAAAGAACGTTTAATGCCACGTCAAATATAAAGCGATATGAACCACATGAAGATAAAGTTATTACTGTAACATGTGCGCGTGTGGATGGTCAGTGCATTATTCTTATGTATATGTATGTTTTATATGAATATTGAAATCGCTCGATTCTTCAAAGAATGAAATAATCGAATAAGCGATAATTTGCAGCGATTTCTGGGTTTGGCACTAACAGCTCATTTATATTGTAACCAATTAATTCAGTAAAATTAATTAATGCATTTTGATGACGCAAACAAGAAAATATAAAAAAAAGTAGAATTATCCTTATAAATTCTATTTTCCTCAATTATTAAATCTATTTTAAGTTACAGCTTTTATTCGTAATTTTGGTTTGTTTAATATATACTTAATGAATTAATTCGGATATTTTTTATTGCAATTGTGCGATTTTCATATATATATATATATATATACTATATATGTTTGACAAGGGGGCACAGCTGATGTTATCATATTTTTAAAATTTCAACATATTGAACTTTTTTTTTATTAATATGTTTCAATGAATGATCTTTGAATTGTAACTTCTTGTATAATATATGCCAAGAAACTCAAACGAAATGCATTTTTGCGACTGAAGACAATTGTATTAACGCAAATATTTTTATAAAAAAATTAGAACAGTTTGAATTTTGCATACCGAATTTGAAATCATCGACCCCGAAATCCCCCGTCAAGAAACGAGTTTCGGTTAAATTCGAAGAAAACCGATCATTTAATTATCGACGTTTTCACCCTTCCACGGCCCTATTTCGATATTTTTTCAGTTTTTTTTTTACTGAAATTGAAACCACCCCGAAAAGCCTCACGAATCCCGATCAAATTAAAAATTATTATACCCCCGCCCCCCTTTCCTTCCTCGATCGCCCCATTTTAAACTTTTACATTTTTGCTATTATATATTGACTTGAATAATCAGTGACCCCTGATGCAATTCCTGGAGTGTTTCTAGAAATTGCACATTAAAAAAAATTATTTTCCATATCAAATTTTCTTCTTGAGTTAACCGCAAGAATGGTGGCAAACGAGGCGTTTTTAGATTTTCTTTAAGGTGGTTCTAAAGTAGAACAATTATCGACCGAGCTTTTCAACCATAACATTATGAATAAAAAGTGATTGAAACGTTTTTTCAAAATTTAGGCTTTGGAAGGGTGATTCGTAACATATACAATCCTTAAAAAAATATCGATGAAATTGGTTCAAAATTAAACGAGCATTATCCGAAATTCTCTTACCAGCACCAAAAATAATTTATTTCGGATAATTCTCGTTTAATTTTGAACCAATTTCAGCGATATTTTTTTGAGTATTGAAAAAAACGGACATTTGGACGTCCTCAGGAGCTCCTGAGGTCATCACGGGACGGATTGTGTTATGTAGGCAGAAAAGCGAATGAAAAAGAAAATAAAAATTCGTAATCGGGCGAGAAAACTGTAATTTCCGACGTGAATCACTCGGTAAACCATAAAATCTAATATCCATCATGTCCGTGCTTTTTTTGTCTACTAGGAGGCTTTTACGCTTCCACCAAATCAAAACTCTCTGTAATGATCATAATTACATAGTAAATTTATAGTAGATGCATGGAAAATGTATTTTTTACTTTTCACAACACCGGCGTTAAACCTAACATATCTTACAACGCTTATTACGGCAACGTCGAGATAAAATTTGTCAACGTTGCCACGTGTTGGGACAAATAACTAACAGCTGATTCACAAAATATGTGATGATTGTGATGATGTATATTATGTGATATTTCATCACTTTTTTCTAAATGTATTAATTTGATTTTTCAAGACAATATATATTGAGTTTAGCACATATACTTACTTTGTTTAAAATTTAGTAATGTCTGTTTATACAATATATGAACAAAAAGAACAAAAATGTGCAGATTCTCACATATAAGACTATATTCTTTGTGTAGGTATCCTAACCCTCTAAAAATTCAACAATACTATTTGTACACGTTAACGTGTTACTTTGTGATATTTTATATAATTTATGGTTAGCAATTTTTAACAAAAATAATGGATAATTCTATTACACCAAAGAATTATATAAAATGTCTGTAATAATTTGATTCTCAAGTTTTTATAAGACTACTGTTGCCGTTTTACACACATGTCAGTAGATTGTAGAAGCGCAGTAAATATTGTTTTAAATTATTTTATTAAAAAGTGTAGGAGAATTGGCAGGAATATCGTTGCATGTGGAATGTATACAATAAGTCTGCATGTTTCTCATTTATTTTTATTGAAGATGACGGAAATAAAATAGTTTCATATTTTTTTACAAACATGTATAATAGAAATTCCCTTTCAGATATTATATAAAATCAAAATGTTTTTTTTGTGAAAATTAGTTTCAGTTTTGTAGACTTGTTTTGTAGACTGGTAGAAAGGAATTATATTCTGTAACTATATATGTTCAAGAAAATCTGTTGCTTATGAAAAACGATGTTAAGGTGTATTTCTGATTTTGTATTGTATTTCTGAATTTGATAAAAAATAATTTATTATTATATTTATTTAGTTAATATACAAAGTAAACTACAATGTAACAAATTACAAATGCTAATATTGTGACATGTTATTTTATCGAAGCTATGTGTTTGAAATGCAATTCAAATCTTATTATTTCACAATCGCAATTTCTCTTCAAATTGCAGTTTTTTTCAAGTTTCCAGATTGTTTTAGCAATTCAATAAATTTAAATCAATAATATGTAATTATAAGAATCATTCTATGAAACTCCTACAAATAATTTTTTTAAACACAAAGAATAAATTTATAAGTTAATCGATCTGACATTTAATTGACTGAATTACATTAGTTGTATTAAAGAAACACATTTTATCAAAATGATAAATAAATTGTAGTAAAATCAATTCCGAAGAAAATGAGAAGCACATGTTATTCATAATCATTTCTTAGAGAATCATTTGTTCAAGTAAATAAGCTCTCATTTCTTGAAATCCTATAATTTAAAAAAAAAGTTTAATATTTAGTTAAAATGTTAAGTTATATAACAGCTCTTCGCACCATCCTGAAACACTTATCATTTATATTTTTACATTTCCATTAAGTTTCAAAATTCCATTTATTAGTGTAAATAAAATAGCAATATTACATTTATATTTTTTGTTCATTGCTACAATTCTCAGTATAAATTTTATGGCCAATTGATTATTTTCATGATTGTATTCATTAGGAATTACTCGCAATCACTATTATAAGTACCTCAAACGCATTATGACTTTTTGACAAAGTTTAAATAACATGTCAAAAAAAAAAAAAAAAAAAAAAAAAAAAAAAAATATTGAGCAAGTTTAAAACATATAACTCACATGTTTTCTTTTAAAATCAGAAAGTATACGTTTTCTGTCTATCGGAGATGGTACTATTAATAATACATATCATAAAAAATATAAAATCATTTTGCTTTCTTTTATTATCTCAATAATGGAAATAAATAAAAAAATATATAACCTTTTAAACAATTTTTTAACATTCTGCAATAAAGATAGGTGAAAACGTTGTTTTACTACACTTATATTTTCTTAATACAGCTTAAGCTTTATACAAATTTTACAAATTTTATAGAATTATCTTGTACTATCTAAAATTCAACGTTTTATGTATTGTGCATTTAAGAAAACTCATGTAAATATAAGTACACTTTTTATTTAATCTAAATATTACATTCTAACCTACTATCTGCTATTTTAACTATTTTAACTATTTTAACTAACTAATTACTTGAATTTCTTCAATCTACATAATGCAATTTATAAGTTTACAAATGCACTTAGAGCATATTTTATGTAAAATGTATAATCTTTATTTAGAAAACTCGAGAAACAAATAGATGTATTGATAGACAGTTTACTCGGTAATATACATATAACATTTTTTTTTAATAAATATATGTTTCAAAATTCCATTTATTAGTATAAATAATATGACAATATTACATTTATATGTTTTGTTCATTGCTACAATTATAAATCAATTGCAATTTTAAAATTATGAAGTTTGAGCATGTTTAAAACATATATATCACTATATCGAAACAGTGGAATAATTCGAACCTATAACTCAATAAAACAATATGTATCATAAAGTTAACCATTTACTTTCATGTTACATAATTTGGTAATTTTTATATTAACCTCGAAATAATAAATAAATAAAAAATAACTTATAAAATATAAGATATATAGTACAATTACGATGAATACTTTAATATAGTTTTGTCAGTAATAACTGACTTATCCTTATATTTGATAAGAATCACTACACTGCTACATTTATTTGTATCAAAATACATCATAAATAAATTTTTATAAGATATCTCTATTATAAAAAGTTATCTGTAGTTGTGCATATGAAAAAAAAACTTTTTTTACTAAAAAATATTTTAATCGTTGAACTATATCCAGATAGCATTATGACAGTTGCAAGTCCTCAATTTGATGACACACACAAGCAACTTGTGTAATTCGGTATATTTATTCTATCTGATACGTATACTGTCTAAATGTATCAATCTAAATTCAGCAACAAAATTAGTTATGAATGTAATTTGGAAGAAAACGTAGTTATCGCGTTGTACACATGACCTTATACGACATCTACGGTTCACAAATGCATACGTACTAGCGTTGCCACAATTAGGCATAGTGCTTGGAGCACTTGAAGTTTGGCAACATCGCATTCTATACACAGGTCAGTTTACGATTGGTATGTGTCGTATGTGTTCACAAAAGCACATTTTGAGCATCGAAAGAAGTTACTTGATGTGTTTTTTCCATATGAATAAAATAATGTACTAAAATAAAAAAATGGTATCTTTTCTTAGTTTGATTTAAATGATGAATGAGTACTCCAAATATTCGGAATTATACACCAAATTAAATATAGTCATCGGCTTTCTAAAATTGACCAATTAGAAGTCGAGATATCCCCGATTATAACGAACGAATGAGAAAACCTTAAAAAATCTTATATCTTGCTTCATTTATTTATAATGAAATGTATCACAGTCATTATAAACAAATACTCAAAATTCGCAGAATTTCTTACTGAATAAAATATATAGTCGCATCGATTTTTTTTTAAATTGACCAATCAGAAATCGGGATACCTCGATTTCTCTTGATCCCGCGTAAATATCAATCCGATTTTCATTTAAACCGACCTAATCCGGAATAGTCGCACAGATTCCTATCCCGCATTTATTCTGAAGTTATTCTAAACATTCCCGTCTGGCTGAATCCGATAGAATATCCAAAAAAGTCGCACGTATTTCTATTCTACTTAATCAGATTTAATCCGACTTATTCCGAAACTATTCAATGCAGTCCAATTCGCACCAATCCGAAATGATCAAACAGATATTCCTATCCTTAAATGTGTGTGGGAATAATATATGTAAGGGTTGATGAAGTGAAGATTTGTTCGGATTGAAATCACAGAATGAAACGGATTCGTAGCCAAATGACGTATCAAAATGGATTGAATTTTGCAACGTGGCATGGATTGAAACTGATTGAATAATCGATATGGAATGACTCAGTTTAGATGGAATACAGATTCCGTGTTTTCTCGGATTATGCATTGAAAGGTCAAAAAACGAATTAAAATGGATTGAAGTGGATTTAAGTTGATTCATTTTCTATCCACTTGAATCCACTTGAATCCATTTTAATTCGTTTTTTTTTACCTTTCAATGCATTTTTCGATTACTGGTTGCAGGCGTTTTGAAAATGTTAATTTTCAATTTTTATACATGAAAATAGCCCTGGTAATTTTTTTTTTTTTTTTTAGTAAGCATTTCAAACCTGTAGAAAGTATAAACTTTTCCGCTTATTGCTGATATAAATAAAGTTATTATAATAAATGTATATTCTTATAATTACTATGATACTATAATTACATTGTTTACATCCTTTTTTACACTTTCAGTTCACATTGTTGTACAAAGCGGAAAACACATTTACAAGCCATAGTAATTAATGCACGTGATATCAAATATGATTTAAGTTACATTTTGCAATTTTTTTTTTTTTTTATATTACGGCCCTTTCTGCCCTTCTATTTTGCAATTTGTATTGCAAATCAAACTTTAAAAAGATTAGTATTCTCACCTTATACATATATATGTATATATACACGACCGACCAATGACGACGAGCTGAGCGGCCGTGACCGAACATTTAATTTTCCAAGGTTTATTTATGGGATCAATCTATAGATGGAAAGATGCTATTATCATTTTTCATACGTTACATACACTAAAAAAGATGGTGGTTCTATCCGTGCATATAATTATAGACACATCTTTTTATCATGATATGCTCCAAATTCTGTTCAGTCTTGATAATTATCGGTCAATCCACAATAGTAAAGTATATATAGGTATTCTTATTAGGTCACAATCCGAGAGGCGAGAATTCGAACAATTACTAATGTTCTTGAATTGTTATTGTTGTATCATCCCTATCGGCCTAGGTCGACTCGTTTTTAAAGTCGATTTAGGGCGACGAATTGAAGTCGACATAACCCATCCAAACCAATCGATCAATTGTCTGTCAATATTCGGTCAATTTTTTGCACAAATCGAGTTTTGGTCAATTTTCTAAAATCGACCTAAAATCGACCAACAATATTTTAGGTCGATTCACGATCGAGTTTTACAAACTTGACCGATTATCGACCCAATTAATGAAGTAACGTTCGGTTAACTTTTGGTGAACTTAGTAAAAGTAGACCCAAAATCGACCCATGCACAACACTTCGAAATCGGTCAACATTCGGTCGATAATAAAGAAGTCAACTGAAATTTCACCAAAATTGTTTTCTGCTTTCGGTCAATTGTCGGTCAATTTTGAATCAATTCCTTGCACAAATCGACCAATGTCTTGATGGTCGATTTTCGGTCGACGGTTGTATAAATATAATTATTGTTATTGATGGAAATGCAGTGCGTTAAGATGTTATAATCCTGCTATCAGAGAAGATATCATGATCATAATATAGATACACCAAGAAAACAGGGGAGCTGGAGTGAAATATGTAAATGATTTGAAACACCTATTGCGACATCTGCTTCTATATATGGATTAAACACAAAATGTAAAAGATTTTGTTTTCATATTGCCAAAATGGGGATGTATAATTATTACTACATTTCTTATAAGAAAGTACTCTGGGTTTAAACCATAATCGCGCTGCCGAATTATTAATTTCTCCTTGCAGTAATTTCACACATCCTCTGGATACATTAATAAAGACAAAGAATTTGTAAAAAAAATATTTTTGAAAAAACTTTTTACAGTTATACTTTTAGATTAAAAAAAAAAAAGTAAATAAATGAAAAATAATAAAGTATGGTAGATTATATAAACATTTGAAATCCTGCTCATGTGTTTATATAGTTGGAACGTTTTATATTTTATTCGTCAAGTTCGATTTATTGGCTGCGTGCTACAATAGCGCGATAAACGGTGGATAGAGAGAGAGAGAGAGAGAGAGGATCCGCGAGTGCGATCCTCGACTATATAAAGTAGTGTGTTTCGTGGCGATTATTGGCATAGAAAGAGAATTGCCTATAGTATGCCCCTCGAGCAGAGCGACAAAGAGACTAAGAGGGACGCATAAGGCTGAGGGGCGTGGCTTACAATCATCAAGACTGAGAGAACCAAATTGGCTGCCCAACTAAAACAACGGAGAAAAAAGAACTTCACGATGAACGGTCCATAGAACGAGAAATCCTTATAGAGAGCAATATATATATATACATATATAGTTTGAGAAACAGTGATAGAGAGAACTCCGATCAGCGGAATCGTATATGGGGAATGTTAAATGTATAAATATATATATATATATATACTTTCAATTTCATGTTCCTCATATAGTACGCCAACCAATCCTTTATAGTATAAAATGACAGTACATTTTTTGATATCGTGAATAGTGAATATATAATTTATCTTCAACATTATATATGTATATATAGTATTAAAAAACGGATACTTTTTCATGAAAACGAAAATATACGATTGAAATGTAATAAGATGCGAGTTCGATCTGCTCGTCTAAATTCGTTCTTATTTAAATGCCACCGCCGATATGAGTAAAAAAAGAGAAAAATTTTAACAATTTTAAGACCACAATTTAACTTGTATATATTATATGGTAACATGTAATGTAGTGTCTTCATATTTTTTATATCAACAACAGCAATAAAACCTTACCCGCAGCCCGCAGTATACAGAGATCCAATAAATGTCCCGTCCCCCCAAAAATAGGTGGATGACTGTGTTTTCTTTACTGACCTTATATATATTCTATTGTAACATATATATGTATATGTACATAGAAAATTTGCATATTATTCTTATATGGTATACTTTTTATTCCACTCAATGTTCGTGCAAAATTCACGGCGATATGTTGGGAAATTTATGTATTGTATTAGGGTTTGTAATCAAAACTGTCAATTTTGTTTGCATTACTTAATTTGCATTATATAATATGGACTTTGGCCCTCCTCTGTCATTTCTTTGTCACAATGGTGTGTATATATGACAATTATTGATGCATGTATCAAATTCTGTTTTTGGTAATTTGTAACGTCTCGCAACATTTGACAGATACCGACTTTAACGATTTTATATATCAAATGGAATATTCAATTACATATACGCATAATTATAATTTTGATTTTGTGTATTTCAGATCGAGTATGTAATGCAAAAGTGCAGACGATGCAAAAGGAGAATTTGCTAATAAAGCAAAGAATATACCGCGTGGCGCCACTTCCGGAGACATTTCGCACCAATGTCGTTACCATGCAAATTGACGTTTGCATTGTTTGTATGCGCGATTTGGAGAACTTGTTAGGAACGTTATATTATACGCTTATTACTATAATAAATATATTAGTTTAAACAATTGAAAATAATGTAGGGGAACGATTATAGACGATCATACAGTACCACAAAAAGTGATGTCAATAGTTTTACCAATAGGCGATTGTAGAAGGCGTGTGCCCCCCCGCATGAGAGTAAGAAAGACGCCCTTATGAAATGTGCTATCGTTGTCCTTTACCTCCCTCAGCTACATCTTCCCTATATATGCGCTCACACGGCTCACACCTTCTATATATGTCGTGTATATATATTTCGTTGGTTTTACTTATATTCTAGCAAAGTTAATTTATTAAATTAAAAAAAAAAATATAAAGTTAAAAATATAATTTAATATATTCCAATGCATTGAAACCTACGAATAATATTTATGAATTAAAATATGTTTTTCAATGTTTGATGAATCCCAAATGAATGTCTATAAATTAAATCTCTGCCTTTTGATTTATATTAATCGTTTCTTACTGTATGATATTAAAAATAATTATTGTATGCGATTAAAATTATAATTTTTGGATTCGGACGATTTAAAATGCATGTAATGTAGTTTGAAATGTTTAAATTGAAATGTATTGAAAAGCTTAAATTTTGTTTACAAATATCATTTGTAGATTTAATGCAGCAGATATTATAATAACAAATAGATTTAAACTTGCTTCGTTATAATTGAATTAGTTTTTTTGCCTGTCGAATCCATTTTAATACATTTTCATTTCTTCGTATACTTAGATGTCATGCAATAACTTATTTATTATTTTACCACTGTAGATGTATTAAGTTTATAAATTTTCTATAAATGAAATACTATTATATCTCGTTTCATGAATTAACATGAATATTATTTGAAATACTTCTTTAATTTATTTTAATAATAATAATAATAAAAAGAATAAGTCTTTATCGACACAACAAAGTATATGTACCAAAAGTGCCAAAAGGCAATGTCTATAAATATTACTCTACGACATATTATTAATAAGAGTTCAAGACTCGCAACAATTGCAGGTATGTACTGAAAAAGGAATAATTAACCTGCGGAGGGCTGGAAAATCAATATACATTAGCGTGAGCCATGATCGATACTGTGTATATGATCAATCCATGACGTAAGAAGTTTTCCACCAGTTTTCGAGGGAGATATACCCCCTGAAAACCTAGCCCTCTAAAGGTTAAGTAGGAATACAAAATTCTTTTGAGGTTAATCAATAATTTCATAGATAAATTTTTTTTTTATGAGCTGTTTTACTGTATTATTGTCGTATACAAAGTAACATTTCTACCTTTCATGGATTGTTTATCTATACAATTGACATATAATTGGTTTGTAATGCAAGTCTGCCTATTACAATAATAAAGCTCAGCTTCTTACGGTTGTTTAATCCAGCTGTAAAGAAAAAGAAAATATTTTTAATATTTGCAGTCAATAATCAACATGACATATGTTAAATATTCTACTTTTCAAATCATAATTTCATTGTTCAAAATTGCCTGTAAACTAGTGTGGTTTCATAAAATAAATCAATTATCATTTCGATTACAGCAGAACTTAGTAAGAATTAATACTAAACTAAATAATTCAAATATTACAAATAGCTCTTTGATGTAAAATGTTACAAAATGCTTTATTAAGATTACAATTACTTCTTAATGTTTCATTCTATCGACAGAAAGTTGGATTTACAGTGAAAATTCCTTAAGAGAGTTTTCATGTAGACCGAGTTTTTCAACAATAAAAGTATAAATAAAGTGATTGAAACGTTTATTTTTTTTTTAAATTTGGTCTTTGGAAGGGTGATTCTACATAACGTATACTATCCTAAAGAAAAAAATATCTCTAAAATTCATTCAAAATTAAAAGAGAATTATCAGAAATAAATTATTTTTGGTGCTAGTAAGAAAACAATTTATTTCGGATAATTATCCTTTAATTTTTAACCATTGTCATCGATATTTTTTTGTGGATTGTATATGACATGTAGAATCACCCTTCCAAACCCCGACTTTTGAAGAAACGCTTCAATCCTTTTTTATCTATACTTTTCCTGTTTTTAGGTTAGGTCGGTAACTGTCCTACTTTAGAACCCTCCTTAATATCGTGTGGAATAAGAAAATGAATAAATAATCAGAGCATTGACACGTAGTAGGAACACGTACTATTATTTCACTAGTTATTTATAAAATAAAAAGTATTTTGTAAATAAATAACTTTTTACCAAAAATTTAAGCAAGCATTTGAATATAAATAAAAAAATTATTTCTAGAATTCTAAAATTATAGAAAAGTAATAGTGATAAATATTTATAAAAATATCCTCCATGTATTTTATATATCATCAATAATTTAAAATAAAATATAATTTAATGAACATATGCAATTACTTTTTGGAATATGTAGATTATTGATTGCCATTTATATTATGTATATATAGCTCAACAAAAAAAGATGTCTTGACTAATTGGTAAACTTACCTTCTTGAAGCCGATATCATTAGCGTACTCTCTAAAGCACTGACGACAAAGGTTCAAGCCGTATTTGCGGATGAGACCGTGTCGGTTGGCACATGCTCGGCTGGAATTAAAAAAGATTTACGATTAAGTTTTGTAATGATCATACTTTTTCAATTAACAAATGAACCAGAAGATGAATAAAAAATAAAAGTTCTCACTCTATCACAACACAGGTATATAAACACAATTTTTAGGTTATGATTTAAAAAAATATTAATCTCGGTTTTTTTGTGACAAAAAAGTTTTTAACAAACTTAATGTACAACAACGTTATCAAATTGTCAAAAGAACATATATTCTTATGGAATATATAACAAAATATTTTAGATAAGTGATAGTAAAAATGCATCCACCACGCGGAACGCGTCGGCGCAGTTTTTTGTTTACAGGTTATGAACTTTCGATTACAATTTTCTGGTCAATTTGCAAGAAAATAATTTAGTACTTACCATGACCTAGAACCTTGGCCATATTTACGTGGGTGAGAATACCAAATATTTTGGAAACCCATTTCGATATTTTCTAGCGACTTTACTCAAACGAAGCAGACACGATAAAGGAAATGTAGTACATTTACCAGCGTATACCGTTGAACGCGAGAGCGCCACCGGACCGGAAACGTTGGACAACTTCCTTTTGGAAATACGCAGACGCGAAGGTATTACCATAAAAGCCGCGAAAATCAGAAGTTTCGCGCGTTTTGTCAATTTAATAAAAGCAAATATTTATTTGTTCCTACATAACTTTACACTTACATACATGCGTCACTATCATTCTCATAATTCTCTGTTGAGGACAACCAATTACGCATAATGCATCTGGTAATGTCATTTATTCATATTATATAAGTTAGGTTTATTTAATAATTACATTAGTTGTGAATTTTCTTATTTTCTCTTGTATATTATGTAATTAGCCATAAGGTAACGCGAGCATCGCAACCATCGTAAAGTTTAATCAATAAATAAATACAAAAATACAAACAAATACATATACACTCTTCGTATTTGAAAAAGCCTGATGGAACCAACATCGTCAATGCGAGTATTATAATAAATGGGGCGGATTGCGATGGAATGAAAATACCTTTCCGTTTCAATCCGACTTTTTCGCCAGGGAACAGCCCAAATTTGGAAAAAATGTTGTTTAAATAAATAAAATGTTTTTCTTACAATTGCTTAATGTGCAGGTTATTGTAGGTATATATATATATATATTTTCTTTGCTCAATTTTGTGTCTAAAATTAATTTTTTTAATATTATATTAAAATATAAAATTCTCCCTATAAGATAATAATTATGTTAAATGCTTAAAGTAAATTTTTTATATAAATTTTTAATTTACATAAATATATGGATACGATGCAATTATGTTAATCAGTATAGTATATATATGCAGGGACGATTTGTTTAAATCGACTAAAATATTTAGAATAATTTTTTGTTTGAAAGTGAAAAAGAATTAAAATTGCTTATATATAATATTATTTTCAACAAATTCAATATTAAACATTCGTATTTTTAGGATATACTTTTAAAAGCACAACAACGGATTCGTAGACGATAAAATTAAAAACATGTTATTTCAAGGATTTCCTCGCACTACTGATAAACTCATCACACTTAAACAAAACCTACAACTAAAACAGTCGTTGAATACACTGACTTCCTATTAACGTATTTTGCAGTATATTCTTTAAAATTTCGAATGTTTCGTGCAAATGTCGACCTGTGGGCATTGTAATAAAAATGAGAATGAGGTATTTCGATAAAAATTGTATATTGTATAGAATAAAAATTTTAATATATGAAGTTGTAAATTGGATAAAAAACGTTTGTTACATTTTCTCAACTAAATATATATATATATATATATATATATATATATATATATATATATATATATATTTAAAGCG
>JAPYZR010005976.1:0-20835 GCA_030522945.1 Trichopria nigra
AGAATTTTGAGCGTGACACTTTGGGCCCCAGCCGGAACCCTTACTTTAACAGGGATCCCGGCCAGGACCCGATGTGTCACGCTCAAAATTCTACTCGGGTTGTTTTCTTTTTCTTCTCTTTTTCAAATTTTCACCATATTATTTACTTTTATTTTTTTTTACATTTTTTTATAATATTCATATTTTCTGTTTTTTTAACTGTTTTGTGTTTTCTTGTCTCTCTTGGTTCTTATTTTTTAGTTTTTAGTTTTAACAAAGAAGAATTTCATTGTATTTTTTATATAAATTTTTGCGCTATTTTTATATTCTATTTCTAAAGGATACGTTAATGTTTAAAAACGTCACATTTTACTGTAAAATTTGTAGAGACAAAAATATCTATCTACAAAAATGTGTGTGTAAGTAAAAATATACATTTTCAAAGTTTTTCTTTCCTTCAGAATAAATACATATCTTGGTTTCTAACCTTAAAATTTTAGACTTATTAATTTTTCTTATTTTTTCCCCTTTTTCATGTCAATATTTTTAACTTTTTATTTTGTACTGCCTATTATCTAAACTTCCTAAAAATTGCTGCTTAATCTTCTTGCATGGTCAGTTTGAAATGTGAGAAATTCATCTTTATACTAAAAATTATAAATTTTTCAATGGATAAAATATTATGTTTTGGTAGAAAAATGATTATTCTCACAATTAAAAAATTAATTAAAATTAAAATTTAATTAAGAATTAAATTCATATTTATTCTGAAGGATATATCGATTTTAGAATATAAATTCAAATAAATAAATAAATATCAATATATATATATAGGTGTGTGCGTGTGTATATTGGTATGTAATCAAATGAACCAATTTTTTTTTGTAAAATTGAGCACGAACAAATCATATATTTGTTCTCTCAATCCGTCACTGCGAAAGTATGGAGGAAAGAAAAAAAATTTAACTTTAAAATGAACCGGTCGTTCCCGAGTATAAAGATGCATGTGAAACATCTAAATTAAACGAACGAATTAAAACGACCCGGCGGAAAACAATCGCCTCGTTCGCAGGAAGCATTTCGCTTCGACCACTTAGCTCTCGGAATATAGCGCGATCCGTCGCGAACGCACGCAGCCGTCTGGGGAATAAAAAAGAACGATAAATTCGCAATTAGCAGATTGCCGATTAAAAAAAAAAGGCGAATACATTATCGTGCGTAATCGCGATAAGAGGCGCAGAGCCAAGCGATGGAATAAGAAAAGCGGGAAGATGGAGCAAAGATCGATATGCAGAAAAACGAAAAAAAAAGACGGGAACAAAATAAGACCGAGGGACAATCAGTGCCAGTAATGAACGATAACAAGAGGCTCGCACCTCCTTAAAGTGCGTTTTATATAGAGGAGCATAATGCGTTCTCGCGTACCTGCGCGTACACGCATAGAATTGTACAGCAAGCGCACCAGACCGTCCCGTCTCGTCGTTCCTGAGACTTTAATGACGTCATTATACCTAATTAGAATTCAGATATATAGCGGCGGGCGCTTTCGCGCCCCGTTACATCTGGGGCTTCGATTTTGCGCCCGGATAAAAAGTCCCGGTTTCGTCGCGACTCCTTCGTATATATCAGTGTGACGATCGCGACTTTCACGGAGGACGCGATCTAGATTTCCAGCAAATCCGCGTAGCCGATTGCCGGATTTATCGTGATCGAGATTTTCTTTTCTTTCTTTTTTTTTTCTTTGTTTTTTAAATATTTTTCAATAATAATGATCGAGATATTGTCTTTCGAGTATGAATTAAATGGCATCCTTTGATCCATCAGTATGATCTATCGATTTAGGAAGTCATATATCGTCCATTATGTCGTCATTGGAATGTTTGTCATACATATTAAAAGAAATTGCTTATAAATGTCGTACAAATATCATACAAATGCCATGATTCTTTGGACAATTTTTTTGGTGATTTTCCAGATGATCGAACAAAAAATGCATTTTTCATCTACGAAAGTTAATCCTTATACAATGCAGAACAGTTACTGGATGATAATAGAGATATATTCAAATTTTTCTTGAAATTTATTGTTTTTTCTTTTTTTTTCATTTTTTCTTCAAAGCAATGATCTCTTTGGATGCTTTTTGCATTACTTGCTGGATAAAATTTTTGTTTGTTTGTTTATTTTCTTGTTTTTCTTGTTTGTTTTTCTTGGTTATTTTGTTTGTTTTTCTTGTTTATTTTCTTGTATTTCACGTCTTATCTTGTTTTTTTTTCTATTCATTTTTTTCCCTTTTTTTTTCTTTTCTTTTTTTCTTTAAAGCAACGATCTCTTTGGATGACTTTTTTGGTGATTTTCTTGATGATCGAACAAAAAATGTATTTTTTATCTACGAAAGTTAATTGAAGAACAGTTATTGGATGATAATAGTAGATATTTTTAAATTTTTCTTGAAATTTCTTGTTTTTTCTTTTTTCTTGTTTTGGTTTTTTTATTTCTTTTTTTTTCTAGTTTTGTTTTTTTTTTTTTTTTTTTTTTTTTTTTTTTTTTTTTTTTTTTTTTTTTTATTTTTTTTTTTTTTTTTTTTTTTTTTTATTTTTTTAGAGCCAAAATGTTTAAAAAAACATTTCAATCTTTATTTATTAACAATTATCTTATTTCTAGGTTAGGTCGGTAACTGATCTACTAAAATGTCGACAAATGGATTATAAAGAGCAAATGAAATCAAACCTACTTGTGCATCGATCGATGTTCGATAATATATTTTTACTCCCCGCATAAACCTGAGACTCTAGGATTTTTTAAAGGAATACGACGTCGTAAATATAGGAATGAATCAAATTCACAAAAATGTTTTTGATATAATCGAATCTTCCTGGCTTATGCCGCACACGACGACGCGATGAAAAAAAAAAAAGTGGGCTCTAATTTTATCTCGCGCGTAGGAGGCGTTGCGAGGCGTGACGTTATTATTAGCGACGACTACGCATTGTTTCGGGAAACGCATTGTTTCGAGCTTGAATTTCCGCGCAGTCGCATTCCTTATATTAAGACTCGCCGTATAGTCGCGTCGTCGCATTCAACCTCTTTCGCGGTCCTCATATCCTTCTTCTCACTTTAGTATATTGTGTCCTTGTACAATGATTACATAAGTATATTCCATTTAAAAAATTGCCATGATTTGGTATGTCTCTCACGATTCTATCGGTAAAGTCAAGTTCCGAAAGGTCATTAACGACAACCGTCAGGATTTTGTCGTAAAGTCGACAATTATTCATCGATAGAAAACGTTACATAAATTGATAATCATTTTAAGTAATGTGAAATTGTCAATGTTATGAACCAACAAAATAATAAATAAATAAATAAATAGTGTAAAAAAGAAATAGAAATAATATCGTTATCGGGCGGTTCAGACATTCCAAGTGATTCGCAGCATCAAGGCGAAATAAAGTCCTGAAAATTGCGAAAATTATCTTTAGGAATTTGAGGTGAAAATGTAAAATGTAATGCGTTTACAACATCGGCCGTGGTACATTGCGAGTTTTGCTCGAACGCCGTGAGGAATGCATTTTTGAAATTCATGAAGAAATTGCTTGTTATATTTTGCATCATATAAGGATCTGCTAAACGATATATTAGTACAATTTAAAGTCCGATTATGTTTTAAACGTTAATCTTTGAGTTTTTTTTTTTTTGGTTCACAGATTTTTTCACACTAATAAATCTTTATTCTAAATTGAAATCATATTAAATAAAATTACAATTGTTTTTTTAGTTGTATTTATGATGGTTTCGATGGTTTTTATGATTTTTTAGGTTTTTATGATTGTCTTGTGGTTTTTATTCACTTTTTAAATGATTTTTTTAAACATAATAAAATTCCTTTTTCCATTTTTTATCGTAGTATTTTCAAAGAATCTTATCTTATTTGTAGATTTTTTACATTAATGATAGTTTACGATGAGAAAAATTCGATATTACATCAATTTTATTATCAAGTTGTCGCTCTTTCCAATGATGCTTAACAATTTTTTTTTTTTAATTTTCAATAACAAAGTCATACATGACTTTAAAAAAAAACATGATTTTTTTGTTTGTTTTATTTCTAATTTATTGAATTTTATAATGGGTATAATGACATTAGAATATCTCTACAAGGCATATATGTATATGGTGTAAAAATGAATCCACTCTTAGATTGGGGTATCCAATAAAAAGAAATTCCCAAATGGTGGACCTAAAATGACGACAAAAGCGAATTTTTATTTCTAAAGTCAGTTTTTTAACATTCAAAATGGCGGATCCAATATGGTGGACGAAATTATTAAAAATTAATCGAATTCACTAGAGACTTGTTTTTTGAGGCATATATGTAAATTTAGATCCGCCATTTTGAATTTTTAAAATCTCCAGATTTGCGATCAGCAGCCTCAAAAACCCATATATACTAAGTTTTGTAAGAATCTATCAAGTTTTGTGATTTTGAATTATTGACTATGACATTACACATGAAAATTTACCTTTATCGTCATTTTTCGTCCGCCATTTTGGAATTTTTTTTTCGGAGTACCCATATTTTTCATAGCATATTTATTTTGCTTGCTCGTATTCTAATGATATTATCCATATTATAGAAATTTAATAAATTCAGAATAAAACAAAAACAAATATTTTTTTTTAATCGTGTATAATTTACTTAATTCAAAATTTTAAAAAATTTTGTCATATACAATTAGAAAGAGCGATTCTTGGCCAATAAAAAATGTCGATTACAGGCATTTTCTCGTAGAGTTTAAATGCTAAAAAATATATAGTGTCAAAATTCATGAAGAAAATTTGCACATACTGTCCTTAAAAGATTAAGTTGATTAAATAATTAATTAAATAATGGCGATTCATGATTTTTATAATGAAACGATTTTTAATTTTAATATTTTTTTTTTTTTTTTTGTATTTACTAAAGATTTGTTTTTTAGTTCAAGGGTAAGCTTTGAGAAAGCATAGTTTTTCATTACATAAAAACATAAAATGCATCGGAATATTGTGGCGCAAGATGTGTTTAACAAAAGGGTCGATTTCAAATCATATTTTTTATCGAAACATTGATCGAAATTGATTACGAAACATTTATATTAATAAAATTCCTAGAATTTTTCTTTGAATTATCATTTTATTTTTAATTGTCTTCCGAACAATTTTCGACTCCACGACTTGGACTATAAAATTATTGTAATCTGTTCGTGTGTATACTCGTTTCAAATATGGCATTCTCCTTGGATGCATTAAAAATCTCTCTAATCGCCGTTATTAGAAATGATAGACGGTAGGAATAAAACGTTAATAGCCGATATTAAAGCGATGATTATTAATACTGCGAGAGTATTTACTTATTTGTGATTGATTAAAAAAATAAAAAGATGTCCATTAATTGGTGATCAATTACGTTTTATCGTTTGAAGGCGGGGTAAACGATCCGATTGCTGAACACAGGACGTAATAGTAAATTATACCTAAGATTCTTGAATTGATAATATGGGTAATAAACTAATTAATTGAACAACATTTTATAGCGTTTTATTAATTATTTTGTTAATTATACTATGGAGTGAAAATATTAATACTTTATTTTTTAATATAAATTTTTGTATAAAAAAAATGACTTAATTTTTTTGTTGTCGTTTGATTAAAAAGTAGGAGAATATGGTATCATATTTTTATGGTTGAATTGAAAAAGTAATTCAACATTTGTTGTTGATAAAGTTTGAAATTAATTGTTCGTGTGAATTAATTCGTCCTTTCGAATTATGAAAATATTATAAAGTATATAAATCGATATTACGAAAAGTCATTATTACATACGGATTTGTTGTGCGAATTCAAAAATTGTTTTTTAAATTTGATACGTAAACTATGTATAGAATTGAATAAACAAATTTTTTTACCAATAGATATTAATCGTAACAATGTTATTAACAAATCATTTTTTTCGTTTCAGGTAAGTTTCACTTACGTTTTCTAATTTTGGACAGTGGCAGAGGAAAAAGTCATGCATTTAATCGTGAGTAATACAAAAATAAACATTTTTTTTTTCATCAATCGAATGTGTTTAATTAATCAAAAAATTGTATATTGTAAAAAGACGATATTATTATTATTAATTGTCATCATTATCACCATCATCATCACCATCATTATCATCGTCATCATCATAATTATCATTATATTATTATTATTTTTCCCTAATAACACAAAAACCTTCCAGCAATCTTACAATAACCTTACAATGTAAGGTTGTAACCTTAATATTAATATTACATTAACCTCAATGTAGTAAGAAATGTCCTGAAAAATTGGTGCACATTAACCTAACATATAATGTTAAATTAATGTTAAGTAATGTTCCTGCAATATATCAGCAACCTACCAGCAATGTTAGTAAATAATAAAAGTTACTTTTTACCGTTTTAACATCCTTTATCTTATAAATTTAAATTAATTAACATTTTAGTGTCAATGCAAAATTCAATTCATTTTTTGAAATAATAACATTTCAGAAATATATGAAAATTAAGTTAATTGAGTATTTGAAAAATTTTACGAGCATTTCACGTTGAAAAGATTTTTCAAGAAACCGTGTGATGGAGTATATACGTGAGTTGATTTCGTTTAGCCATACGTTCCGCTTGTGATTGGCTCAGTTTTATACTTTAGCTTAAACACATAGGCCTAACCTTCTAACCATCAGAGTCACGTAAAAGTAAGGAACAATTATCACTATCATATTTTTTCTATGATGAATTTTGTCAAGTTTTTTTTTTACTAATTGTAAACATTTTGCATTTTTACACTTACATAACGATTTGTGAATTACCATAAACCTAAATAATTAAAAAGAAAGAATGAAAGAAAGAAAGAAAGAAAAGAAACATGGGGGAAAATCGTTTTTTGCATCGAGTTTGAAATTCGCGTTTATTAAATTGACGAGAAGAAAAAAGAGGAGTTGTAGACAAAATTGAGAAAAGCAGAAATTTTGAAATGTGCGCCGGTAAAAATCTGTAATAGGCCGTGCATGATGTAAAAATCCCACGCTGTAATCTGCCTACACCGTTAAGTGCGTGACTCAATGGATTATGTCACTTGAAAAAAATTCGCTTCGGTACCTCCGAAGGAAGTTGTTCTAGATAGACTACAAAGAAGTCGAAATCGGATCGTGCGCTGGGTTCGGCAATTCATAACGAGAATGCTCGATTCGCGTCTTATTTCAGCGCTTTGTTTTAATAATAGCACTTTTCCTCGTATCAGTAGAAAAAGACTGTTTTCTGATGACTTTTTGCAGCAGTTTATTGGAAAAGGATTGTAAATATAATGGCGCGTAATTATTTTTTAATTTTTTATTAACACTACTCATCGTATATTGTTTGTTTTTAAATTCTTTTTTAAATTTTATGTAAAATAACTTGGAAGAATGTAGGAAAAGTGGAAAAGTATGAAAACTTATTGGTCAATCGTTGAAAAACTATATCAAAGGCTTAACATTTTTTCATTAATTATTTCTTACAATGTTCATAAAATTTCATAATTTTATCTGTTTTATATGTTTTCGTTGAATAATTCCATACGTTCTGTCACGTGATTTTTATTCTTAAGACGAAGTTGATGAAAGTTGAAGAGAATTATTGAAAATTTATTTACTATGGATGAATGGTTAAAGAAAGCCATTATCGAAAACTCAATAGTTTGGTTTCGGTTGTCAATTATCCTGAAAATTATCTATTTTTATGTAATTTTTCCTATAATTTGTCGTCTGATTTTAAGTTGAAATAATGAAATCTAAAAAATTTGGGATGATAGCGATGATTTAATTACAAATAGTTTTTTTTTATATTTGCCTTCGATTTTAATGTATTTTTGTTAATTTTCTTCTGCTGTTGTGATTTTTCAACATTTCCGCCGAAATGTTCCACTTTACTTCCACTTTACTCAATGGGTTTCAATAATTCCTCCTATAGAAATCATAAAAAATCATATGAAATCATTGGAAATCATAAAAATCATAAGAATGTATTAAAAACAAAAACATAAATTTCATTAAGAATCTTTAAGAAATCATAAAAAATCATAAAAATCATACAAAACATACAAAATCATACAAAATCATACATAATCATACATAATCGTAAAAATCATAAAATAACAATAAAATAAAATCGTACCAAATCATAGAATAACGTAAAAATCATAAAAATGGTAATAAGTTGGAGAAATTATAAAAAACCATAAAGATCATATATAGGCGTACCAATTTATTAAAAATCGTTGAAAATCATTTTAAAACTCATACAAAATCATACGAAATCATAAAAAACCGTACCAAATAAAAAATTAAAAGTCAATATCATTAAAAAGTCATAAAAATCATAACTAAGCGTACCAAATTATAAAGAATTTTAAAAACCATACAAAATTATACAAAATCATACATAATCATAAAAAATCACAAAATGTCAGATAAAGTCATACGAAATCATAAAAAGTCTTATTGAAAATCATAAAAAATCATACAAAATCATATAAAATCATACAAAATCATACAAAATCACACAAAATCACACAAGATCATATAAGATCATATGAAATCGTAAAAATTCTTGTTGAAAATCATACCAAATCATACAAAATCATACAAAATCGTAAAAATCATAAAAATTATAATAAATATTAAAATTTATAAAATATTACAAAATTCGTAAACAGAACTTTTATTATCATCATTATTATGATAACTATTCAAAATCACATCGAAGTCTCGTGAGATTTCAATCGCACAACTTTATATAACAAATATGAATCTTCACTGAAGCGATTTCATCGTGTTTCATCTATTGATAATTCAACAATCAAGCGAAAAACTTCCCCATAAAAGAACAGACGCGCGAGGATTATTATATTATTGAAAATCGAAGGCTTGCTTTTTCGTCATCATCGCGAATCGAGGATGGCAACCACTGACATGCCTAGACGCCTCGCACGCGGTTGGCTCTTTAAAGTTTAAAAGCCAAGAAGCGGCGCTCGTAAAAGCCGTGCACTTCGCCGCAAAACTATTGACCGGAACGCATCGCGAGCTTTCCGTCGAACTTATTGGCGTATCCCTCTTATACGGTCCTATATATATATGTATACATGACCGGTCGAAAGCTCCGTTTAGAAAAAAAATGTTCCGCATAGAGGGCGTAAAAAGCAGACGCTCTGGTAAGCAGCGCCTTTACGATTATATGCAAAGCAATTATTGTGGAATGCGGTCAGCTGTTTCCAGTTGGCATGACGTCATTCATTACCGTGTATATATCTAACACCGATGAACGGCCGTGCATGCGTGCGCGACGGGCTAGGCTTCGGCGACGACGCGACGCGACGTTCGGTCCCGGTCGTCCTCGAGAATCGGTTCGACGACGTGATGCGCGGATTTTTTCCACTCGTTACACCGCCTACAAATATACGGACATTCGGCGTTTCCGGTCGTGAGTTTTGAAAATTTGAAAAAATTCTACATAATACAAAATGGACACTTTTTCAAGTTTCCAAGACTTTTTTTGTGTAAGTGAAACGAGCGTGTTTCGGCAAATTCATTCATTTTTCAAGAATTCGACAGCCATATTGGTGTCTTCCATTTTGAATTTTCGAAATCCGACTTGAGATTCGCAATCGGCGACCCCGAAAACCCCCGAGTGACGAGCTTCAGGCGATTTCGTTAATTTTTCAAGAATTCGTCCGCCATTTTCGATCCGCCATTTTGGATTTTTGAAATCCTACTTCGGGCAGCGACTCCGAAAGCCTACTTTTTTTTTAAATTACGTGAAAATGTCGTATTATTGATTAGAATTTTTTTATTTTTTTTTTTGTGGTCATGTGAGGATTGTCCTCATAAAGGACAGTAAATGCAATTTGTATAATTCGATCGTTAGAATTCTGACATTACACAAAAAAAAACAGACACACACACAAAAAGTTCTTTCGGATAATTAACGACAACGGTAATAATAGAAAATCGCTACGGACGCGCAGGCACGCACGTCAACTTTGCGCATGCGTGTGCGTAAATTCTTCTCTCATATCGGTCCATTTATGCGCTTTTAAGTCGCGTATATATACGCGTCGGTACGCGCGTTCGGTCATTGTGTGTGCTATATAGCTCGGCGATTTGCGCATGGGAGCCGGACCACCGGCCAACTAGTTATTTTCTAGCAGCGCGTTATATACCTCGTATAGAATCGCGATGCACGTGCAATTGCCAATTGCGCATGCCCGTAATCTCTAACCAGCCGTATACCTTTAGAGCGACATTATCGTTCGGCATAATTTTTTTCTTTTCTTTTCTTTTTGTTTCGCCACACCGATATCAATGCTTCCTACCATTGTTACAAATCGTTTCTGGGATTTTTTTTTGTTATTTATTATTGGTATTATTTTTTTATTTGTTACTCGTTTTGTTTATATATGTTTTTTTTTTTTTTAAATTTAATAAGAAAAATTTTAATAAAACCATTAATCATAATTTTATTTATTAAAAAAATATTTATTTAATTAATAATTATTTTATTATGTGCATTTAAAAAAAAAAAATCTGCAAATATTAGAATTTTTCAAATCGACTTTTTAACAAAAATTTTTACAAGAAAACTTCAAACAATTTTTCATTTTTAGGCACTGTTCAAAATTGAAAGAAATGAGAGTATGATTTTACTTTTCATTCGTGTATATTATAAGTATTCTCGTTCTTGTTTATATGGCAACATTTTTAAAGTAATTGTTGTGAGTGAAACAAGCGCGCGAAGTAAACTTTTCCACACCTTAATCGAAAACGACATTCAATTGCAAAAGTTGCACGTTAAAAGTAATACCAAAAGTTCGAAAAGAAACGTAAATATTTTTAATGTTTATATGTACATACAAAAAAAAAAATTGTTTAAATCGAAAAATTCCGGAAAATTCTAGGAAAAGTTAAAAATTTGAAAAAAACATTTTTTGTGATAAAATCTATACTTTTGCGTTTAAAATAATTTATATTTGCATCCATTATACTTTGGAGAAATCAATTCTTTCCTTATTGGTTAAAAAATTCAACTACAATGATCATAAATAATTTTTATAACACATAAAACAACAAATTTTTAATTGATTATTCTGAATAACTTAAAAATTTTATTTTCTAACAATAAATAAAATATATACAAATAACAATAAACAAATAAACAAATAAAGAAATAAATAAATAAATAAATAAATAAATAAATAAATAAATAGATAAATAAATAAATAAATAAATAAATAAATAAATAAATAAATAAATAAATAAATATTTCTAATAATTAAATAAAAATTTTTAATTTGAAATATTTACCATTTCATATTAAAATAATTATTCATATAATTATAAGAACTACGCAATGATCGAACCCTTTTTCGTTTCCCACAAAAAATCTCCGCATTTTTCGTAAATCAGAATTTAGCGAAAACCATAAATCTCGTCAACAAAAAAAAAGGGATAAAATTGAAGCCGAGTTCCAAAAAATAGCGCGAAAAGGTTAAAAATCATTCAGGTATATAACTGCACGTAAAAAGTTCATTTCGTCGAAGAGCTCTTTTTCTCTCGCAGGTAATTTTTTCAGCTACACGAAACGAGGATACTATTTGATGGACGGCAGCGCGAAAAAGATGAAAATCCTGCGGTCCTGTTCCAGGTATATATCGCACATATTTAGCCCCGAGGAATCTGAAATTTCGCTATACGTGTATACCGTTGTCCAAGCGAGACAATTAATCGTGTCCGATTACAAAGGAGACTGGCCGCCATGCGTTCCCGGAACTTTCCTGAATATAGTTTCTTAAACACTTCGTCTCACTCGTTTTTCATTGCTGTCTTTATATCAGAGATTTCGATGGGGTCTCAAGTTGCGTCTCGATAAAGTGCGACTTTTGCGAATCTCGATCAATTTTATCAATTCGTCTGCAATACACGAGGAATAGAGATGTCGAGTGCCCAATCATGATTGGTTACGTATAATAAGTAACATTTACGATAATGTTATGTTACTTTCAATGTTTGCATAGGGGGAGACGTTGTTTGACTTTTTGCATGTTTGAATCCAATTCTGATCTAATGTAGTTGCGAAAGTTATAAAGTTAATAGTTTAATTTAAAAAGTTAAAGAGTTAAATAATGTTAACTGTTAACTTGATTACTTTTTAAAATATTAATTGTTGACTTAACTTATTTAAATTTGTGACTACTTAACTTTGTAACTTTTAATTGTGAGTTAAGTTACATCCAACCAAACACAACAGTAACAATTATGTAACAAATCATATAGTTACTTCTTACAAAAATGTTACATTAATGTTACATAATTGTTACATTGTGGTTGACTGGGTTAAACACAACGTAACTGTAACTTTAACTTTTAAGTTATTTACATTTTTAATTTTTTTAAGTTCATTTTTTTTTTTTTTTTTTTTTTTTTTTTTTTTTTTTTTTTTTTTTTTTTTTTTTTTTTTTTAATTTTTTTTCCTTTTTAATTTTTTGTTTTTATCTTTTTTTTTTTTTTTTTTTGCCAATAACCAACATTTTTCAAGTTTCACTAAATTTCAATCGTTTTACGTCGTTTAATCAATTTTAAGATAAATTCTTGTTGATTTTGTTATTTTTCTATTAAAGTGTACATTTAATTGTTATTTTTTGGTTATTTATTAAAAATGTTGACATTAATATTTAATCTGTATTGATTTTTACAATCTGAAGTCTGCATTCGTCTTTTCTCAATTTTCAGCAATTTTTCATTAACCGGTATTTTTAATTTTTTAAAAGTTCCTTCAATAATGGACACTGTTTTATCTGATTATTCAAAAAGTTTTTTTTTTTTTTAATGTTTCATTTTGTTCGTTAAATTCAACATTTTAATTTAAATGCCACATTTTCGTTAAAAGTGCGGGAAATGCAATTCCCGATAGAAAAACTAGTGCGGAAAATACGAATTTCCCGCATACTATTAAAAGAAATTCTTTTATACTTATATAAATAATATCGTAATTAATATTCGTAGTAATTTTTTGTAGATTTTTACTTTGTCAACTTAAAAAAAAAACGAATGAATCCAATATTCGTCGTTTTTCGTCACTTGATGACAATCGATGGACGTCGACGAATATCAACGAATATAGACGAATATCAACGAATATCGACGAATACCGACGAATGAAAAAATGAAATCCAAATATATGATGACAAGCTTTGTTTGTTTTTTCAATATTTGCCTGTTTGCCTCTTCACTTAAAATCTCCTGATGTGGGATCCTGTCTTTCGCCTTTTTAGATTGAATATCGCAAGAGACCTGTGTCACTAGAAAAAGTACTATAATATCTATGGCAAAAAGTAGAAAGATAGCGATATTAACTTTGGCAGGTATCATATATATATATAATATTGTTGAAATTACCTTCAACATCTGTTATTACTGTTTTCGTGAATTATCTACTTGCTCGTCTACTACTGCTTTTATAAGTAGTTGGTAGGCAAAAAATTTTTCGTCGTACAAGACATTGTCAAGAACAGTGGCGAGAATTCGCCCACCTATATATTATACGAGAGCGACGCTGAATAGCGAAACGAGCTCCGGCCATCTTTGGAACATAAAGGCGTAGAATGCTCAGATTTTTTTCCAGCTAATGACGTCATAAAGGGACGAAGAAAGACTCAATGATTTTGCGCGTTCATCTCGAGAAAACCGAACGCACGACGCACGTTTTTTTTTTATCAATTTTTCCCCTTCCGGTTTCCCTCATTATCTGCCGGTGTCGTTAAGTCGCGACGTTATTGCGCATGTATGACCAGCGGCGATTGGCTCGTGAATCGGCCAACCAACGTGCGTCTATGGTCATGAAAGACATATCTAGTCGCGATATAGCTATATTTGTCGCGCAGCAGCGTGGGAACTCCTTCCGTAGCAGTGGTTCTCACTTTCTTATACCATTTTTTTTTCTCTTTTTTTTTTTCACGGGGATCACCACGCGGAAGTCCCACGTAATGAATCGCTCTTTTAAATGACGTAAAAGTTATGGTAAATATAGTTATTACTGTAATAATTGTATTAAAGGAACTTTTACTTTTATCTGGACTTTTCCAGAACGACGATTTCGTTTTTTACTTTTACTTCGGTTTCTAAACAATTTCTGGCACGAAGAAATTATAGGAAGAAGTTGACGAAAATCGATGAACATCGACGAACACCGCCGAATACCGACGAATGCCGACGAATGCCGACGAATATCGACGAATATCTTTAAATATCTACAAAAATTGACGAAAATTGATGAACATCGACGATTATCGTCGAGTATTTATTTTTTTATTTATTATTTATAAACGGACAAATAGTCGTTAACAGCGAATATAAAGAAAAATAAATCGACGAATACCATCGAATATCGATGAATATAGACAAAAAATGAATAAAATATACGTAGAGCGTGCGAAATATACGAAAAACGATAAAAAATGCTATCAACAAAAATTGATAAAAAAAAAGTAAACGAATACCGATAAACATCGATGAATACCCACGAATATTTTCAAAAACCAACGACTGTTGCAGAATATCGACAAAAACGAATGAAAATGGACGAAAAGTGACTAAAATCAACGAATATCACCGAATATCACCGAATATCAGAGGAAATAGACGAAAATAGACGAAAATAAACGAATTTAAACGAAAATCATAGATGATAGACGATAATTGAAAAAATCGACAAATATAAACGAATATAAAAAAAAAAAAAAAAAAAATTAATGGGAATTAACGAAAATCATTAAAACTTAGAATCTATTCGTTGAATGGATTTCAAAAATTATAGAAATTATTACAGGATTATTACAGAAATTAATAAAATATAATTAAATATGAAATACCTGCCAACGCATTTATTCAATTTTGTTAATAATACAAAAATAAAGAAGTTAATAAGTTGTACCCGAAAAGTAGGAAAAGAAAAGAATTTTTGCCGATGACTCCTACTACCGACTACTTTTGATCTTTTTATTTTTAACTCGTTAACAATATACACCATCGGACGCTTTACAATTTTTATATCCTCGTATTTTTACGGACACCCTATATCTCCTCGCTGTATCAACTTCTGTGGGTATTTCACACGTGGGAAATTACTTAACGTCTCGAATTTCATTCATCTTTCGTTGATATCTATATCCTGCTAGAAATCAAAGCACTGCGATGTTCACATGCACGTGCCCATATGCGTACTCTCATTTACCAGTAGCGTTATTTCTTCCTTCTTTCTCTATCTCTCTCTTTCTCTCTCTCTCCTACTCTCTTTTTATTTCTTATTTCTTTATAATACGTTGCTTTACTTCATGGGACATATCACTTTTAATAATTTCGAATTCAAATTTGTGAATATCCATCTTCCTCTTTCTGCACCCCCCCCCCCCTCTCTCTCTCTCTCTCTCTCTCTCTCTCTCTCTTTCTCTCCCTCTCTCTATCTCCCTCTTTCTCGCTGCGTTACTCTGTTAAGTAATCGTTCGTATTACGTAACGGAATGCACGTCATTTAAGTAAATTTACATCTTGAAACGGATTTTAATTCCGTTTTGTGAATGGTTTGGAATGTTCCAATAATCAATTTGCGAAAGTGCATCGGGTCGTTCCTTGCATGCATTACAGCGTTTGAATTGCATCATAGGTATAATTTCGCAATGCTTTTCACTCGTAAATGAAATTGCAAATAAATTGTTCAGAATGGAAAATTCCAGTTTTTTGTGCTTTGTATAAGTGCAGACGATTACATTTATTTGATATATATATTATTATATACAGATGTATAATATATATATATATATATATATATATGTGTGTGTGCATTTACAAAATTATCTAAATGATCTACGAAGAAAATTATGAATTAATAAATAGATTAAATATTGCAAAAATAAATCATTGATGAATGATTTATTGATCATTAAAAATTATGAAAAATTTCGTATAAGTAAAGGTATTTTCTCTCTGCAAGGCAAGTAATATTGCAGCAATTATGCAGAAATATTGGAATATTGCGGTAAAATTGAGAAAACATACGAGAATTGTAAAATTAATTATTGTAGCAGTTGAAAAATAGTTTCTCCGTGCGTGGCAAGCAATATTGTAGTAATATTGCATAAATATATAGCAATATGACGGTAATATAACAGATAGATATTGCAATAATATTGCAGTAATGTTCGCCGGATCTAAAATGTCCTCAGTATAAAATGTATGAAAGTTCAGAATACTAATATTGCTGCAATATTTATCATTTTTAATGTAATATTCTTTTTCGTAATGGAGTCAATAATAATGCATGAATGAATACAGAAATGAATGAATATCTGAATATATTATTGTGACAATACCAGATGTTATGTTGTTACAGTCATTCAAGTAGAATATTTGTAGAATATTACGTTCATATCTATATGAAATGTATTTAAAATTTCAATACGCTTTAAATTTGAAATATTTCGAGAATGTTTCTAAATATTTATATATGAAATAAAATGTGTCGAAATATTCGTTGAATATTCAAAATTACATTTATCTGCACATTTCATTGTGAAATACTACAAATATAACACATTCTCCGTACTCTGCATTTTATCAAAAGGAATCGCTAAGACATTCTGGTATGTACTTGTTGGAATATTCTGCGACAATATTACGTGCATAAAACATCGAAAGTAAGGTATAATTTTTTATTACAAATTATATAGTTGTTTTAATAGAATTTTCCTAAGACATTTTCATTAATGTTTAAGTAGTGGAATATTCTAGGTATTTTTCGTATTTAAAATTTGCTACATATCAAAAAAAGAATATCCTCAGAATATCTTGACAATTTGAAATTGTAGGTAAATTATTCGTGGAATATTTTATTGTGTCTCATATGTTTTGTTTGGTGTCTTCTTTTAATTCCTACACTATTCTGTTTATTACTTGTTTCTTCCATAATATTGCAAGTAAAACTTTCGTAACATTTTAGAAATATTCTTGAAAGATTTATATTACGGCAAAAAAAAAACACAAAAATTCCTACAATTTTACGATTTATATACGATATTGGACGTCGAATCGAGAGAATCCGCCAAAAGTCAATTTGCGAAAGTACAACAGGTTGTCGACATCGTGCCGGCGGCGCGCGCACTTATATATATATATATACATATATATATACGTGCGCTATATAGTGCCGGCCGTCCTTCCGCTCGTTCCCTCGTGACTATGTGTGTGTGTGTGAGATCACGGTTTTCATTCAGTAACGCGCGATGAATGAACGACGAGCGAGGCGAGAGTCCCAGGTCGCAGCCTCTCTTTCTCTCCCTACGACGACGTCGTCGGTCGCTCGGCCACACGGAAATTTTCACACGCGGGTCAACCGTCACTAACGGCCTCCGTCGAGGAGGCCTCCCGAGCCATTCTTTAGAATTCCGGATTATTGTTTGTAAACGCTTTGCAAACCGAGGCGGCATTTTCAGTGACTAGTGTGTTCATCGCCTCGTTCCCTTAAACTCTTATATATTACGCTGTTTCTACGATTCGACGTGTAGTTCATCAAGCTGATGATACATTGTAATTCACTTACTTTTTTTTTTCTTCATATCGTTAACATTATTGTTCATTCATGTACTGATTCATTGATTCATTCTTTCCTTTAAATCTTTCGTTTTTTTTTTTACCATTCATTCGAGCACCTTTCGTTCCTTCATTCATTTATTCATCGTTTATTCATTCATTAATTTATGCAATCATTCAATCATTCGCTTTCATTTAAAACATAGTAACAGTATAGTAAAATATTCTATTTAACTGAATTATAAGGTATACTTATAACGGTTAATTCATTCGTTAATTTATTCACTCTACCGTTTGTTCTTTCATTGTTCCTTTATTCGTTTTTATTTTATTCGTCTTTTCATTCGTAAACCCATTCAATCATGTTTTTAATTAATAATTCATTCGTTGATTCATTCAAACATTTGTTCAGTCATTCATTTAAATGTTCGTTCGTTCATTCGTTCATTATTCATCAGTAATTCCATTCGCTCGTTCTTTCATTTTTTTTTAATCAATCTATCATTCGTTTTGATTCGTTCATTCGTTAGTTCATTAAATAATTCATTCATTCATTCATTCATTCATTCATTAATTTATTCATTCATTCATTCATTCATCAATTCATTCATTCTGCAGGTTTCTATTTATTTATTCAATAATTCGTTCATTTGATTATTGATTATGTATTTTCGGTTCGTTCATTCATTTGTTCGTTTTTTAAATATTTTCCTGATCATTTATTCGTTTCTACATTCATTTATTGTTTACTTACTCTCTTCGTACATTAATTCATTCTTTATTTCATTAATTCAGTTTGATTCTCTATTCGTTCATTCAATAATTTGTTCGTTTGTTCATTTATTAATTATTCCTCCGGTCCATTAATTCATTCACTCAATTATTCAATCACCTTTCATTCATTTATTATTCATTCATTCATTCATATTTGGTTCATTTGTTTTCTCATTCATCATTTATTCGCTCACTCATTCATTTATTCGTTCATTCGTCCATTCATTTATTCATTCATTCATTCATTCATTTATTCGTTCAATCATTCATTTATTCATTTGTTTACTCATTCATTCATTCGCATTCATTCATTCATTCGTTCATTCATTTCTTTACTCATTCATTCATATATTCGTTCACTCACTCATTCATTCATTCATTCGCGTAATCATTCATCATTTATTCGTTCAATCATTCATTCATACAGTCATATATATTCAGACATACATTCATTCTTTAACTCGCTCACTCATTAATTTATTCATTCATTCATTCATTCATGTATTCATCAATTCATTCATTCATTCATTCATTCATTCATTCATTCATTCATTCATTCATTCATTCATTTATTCATTCAATAATTCATTTATAAAGTCATTCATTTATTAATTTGTTTACTCATTCATTCATTCATTCATTCATTCATTCATATATTCGTTCAATCATTCATTTATTCATTTGTTTACTCATTCATTCATGCATTCATTCATTCATTCATTCATTCATTCATTTATTCGTTCACTCATTTATTTGTACATGCATTCATTTATTCATTCAATCAATCATTCATTGGCTTTGTCGTTCATTCATTAATGTTTTCATCAAGTATCAATTCAATCATTGGTCCGTTTATTCATTGATTCATTCGCGGAATTCCAAGCAATTACGTTCAGATTTCAATCCGATATTTACAGGATTACGCGTGAAAAACGTTTACTGTATATACATTAACTATATTCTAGCTCAATCATGACGTCATTCTCTTCCGTCATTCTTGTACAACTTTCCAGGCATACTTTAGCACATCCGTTAGATAGAATTTTAACATCACACTTTCCTCATGCAAAAACTAACTACTATGAAATTTACGACATTTACAATATTTCAAAACAAAATTTGATATACTCCATTACTATTATGGTATAGTAAACCTTCTACGAAGTGTATAGTAAATTTACAAAATAAAAATGGTAAATTTTCGTATAAGGAATTACAAATATCTTGTGGCCTCGAAATCAATCGATCTTAAAACGTATAGCAGCGTTACAGTTGGAATGAATAATAACGTTCATTCTTGTCGAGAGTGACGTCAACAACAGTGAATATTCCATTGTAATAAGAAAAGTGATCGACTTTCTATATTCTAACGTAAAAAAAACACAAATTTCTTTGGAAAAATGCATGGAATTTTAGAAAATTATTCATAGAATTCTCATAAACGTCACGGATCCGCGTAAAGATTCGCGTTGTCACGTTCATCGCGAATTTCACATTCTGATTGGTCATCGTCGATCGTTCGCCTTTACAGTATATATATACCTATATTGCTTGCCAACTTTTTTTTTAATGAAAATTCGATATACTATATGTATACGGGTAATATTATATCAACATGATTTTAACGGACCACCCTCCGTGCTTACATGTATATATTATACAATGCAATTTCTCCCAGCTGATAAAAGCGTGCACGGAGGCTAAACGATGACGTATCGTGTATATATACATGTAATCGTCCGACCGGAACTCGGTTAGATTAGGAATTTCCAGCGACCGCCTCACTATTGTATACATATACCGGCAAGACTTCCATTCACGTCGAGCCTCCGTAATTCACAGTTCAGCCGCATAGAGCAACCTTTAATCAGACACATGTCGGGGCGACGATACTCGACTATTTACAATACGTGTTCTCGTATCCGAGATGCGTCCCTTTTCTTGATCCTCTTTCATCCCCCTTATATAGACTCTCTTTTCGCACCCTCTCACTCTGCCTCCCTCTGTCACTGTCGGCGCTATCGAATCCTTATCAGTTCGCCGTCGCGGAAGTGAAAGCCGTCGATTGCGACGAGCGCTTATACATATATATAAAATATAAATTTTTGCGCCGTTCCGATCGCGTTCGCGAATGTGGGTCACGCACATATATACATATATGCTCGGCTCAATCCGGGCGCACGCGGGACCGTCGGTCACTTCCGGTCGTACAGTGGCGTCACTTCCATCCCAGCAATCGTCGGCCTCTTCTTCTCCTTCTTCTCTATATACGCATGTTCACGCATTACGGCTTGCACTTACCCCTTGCCGATGATATTTATTTATTTATTTATTTATTTATTTACGGGCCCAATGACCCTCATAAAAATATACATTTAAAACAATAATTCATGTATAATTGTATAGAAT
>JAPYZR010005977.1:0-10203 GCA_030522945.1 Trichopria nigra
AAGGCAACGAGAGTCGATAAAGTGACTAAAGCTTCCGAATGTAACTAACCGAGTCGTAAATTCAAACGTTTATTTCGTCGATTTGTATTTATTGTTATTATTGTTAACCCTAGTTTATTAATGTTTTGGGTCTTTGAACCAAGACAATAAGAATAGTGACCGGAATTCGTTTAATTTTTGAAATTTTTACATTTTATATTTTCTGGATAGTTTTTGTCTAGATTACTTATATTTCCGTCGTTAAAAACATAGTGAAACTCAGGCAGTTCGCAAAAAAGTTAGAAACATTAGCAACATTATTATTAGTATTACGTAACGACGCCATTCAAACTCTAGTAGTTTTGAATATTGTTGATCCTCGTAAGATTGTTTACTTGCGTATGTGTCGCTGAAAGATCTAAATATAGGGAATACATATGTCACGTTGATCCCCAAGTAATTGTGACTGGTAGAAGAGTTGTTATAGGTGATGATTTTATTTTCAACTAATACAATTGCCAAGAAGAGGATTCAACATCGTTATAATAATAATTCAAAGGCCGAAAAAATTTGATTGAGTAGGACCAAAAGCTGTCTGGTGCGCTGAATTCGAATCTGACCATAAAGTAGACACAGAACGTCAGGTTTTCGAGATATTCTGACGTAAAAGGGTAAAGAGCATGTTTTTCTTTTTTGCTACATATAAGCTCGCGATTTAATTTATTTTTATAAAATCGTTAATTGTTACATTAGTGTCCACATAGTTAGAATATGACAATGAACGTCTACATGCATTGGACGATCAATGTACGTCCAGTTTTTGTCCATTAGAAATCCTATTCATGTTTACTGAAAGTTAATTGTACATTCACGTATATTGAACCACAGTAATAAAAAATTAATAAAACATCCAAACTTGATTAACAAGAATTCAAATTATTCGTTTAAAGAAAATGAATCCATTTTTATCCTTTTTTTACTTGGTACGTTCAATGGATGTACTGAGAGTTATTTATTCTCGTTTCTTCTCTAAATTTATCTGATGTTACTCACTTTACGCATTCGCCAAACTCGGCAACTTCAATAGACGATTTCTTAAAGAAGAATAAAGAATCTTTCATATTTCAAAATCGATATTGGAGGGGAAAGAAATGTACTTTCACATATTATAAAACGATCTTTTTGAAAAACAAAATTACTTCGTAATGTTATAAAAAAAAAGGATTTTTTGCACTTTGAGGTTAGAAAATCTCGAAAACCTGATCTCCTGCGGGCTATTCTGAGGTTATAGATTCGGACTCAGCGCGTCAAAATCCCGTGGTGAAAGTGTATATAGTTCCTGGTTCTAAAGGTCAATCAAATTTTGTTGGCGTGTGTTATTACGAGTAGTCGAGAAATTATGTACAGTTTATACCACTTATGCACGAATTAACGGGCACATTACATAAATAATAAGCAGCGCTGACACGAGGCAAACAGTACATATAGATCATCATCCCGATTATCCTGATGGGTTAAACGAAAGAGTGATCGTCCCCATACTATAGCCGCATCGTTTTTGGACGTCTCCGATGATAGGACTTAATTGCGACCTGTAGATTTAGAGGTCGGGGAGTCGTAACACTATAAAGAATCGATTATTTAATTTAGAATTAACAGAAAATAATTGAAAAATAATCGCAATAATAAGTTGCTTGAGATCGTTCTTTATGATTCAGTCCATTATAGATTATATTTGAAATTCAAGATGGCGGATTCAAAAGTTCAAGTTATAAGTGAAAAAATAATAGAAATATTGGAAAAAATATAACTTGGAAAATAATTGAAAAATAGAATAAGAGATTTGAAACCAGAAAATTAAAAACTTTTTAATCCAATATGGCGGATCATCAATATCGGTGTCTTTATTGTCACGAATTTTTCTGCAAATTCGTAATCATCGTTCGAAAATATCTGAAAATAACAATATTTAAACGATGACGAGGAACTTTTGTTTTTGAGTCACTGTATAGTAGTGGTATTCCCGTCTTCCGAAGTGTTAAGATCATCTGCGCGGGATGTGTATCACGTATATATTGAAGGCACCGTTGAACTAAAATGAAAATTGTCTTCAAATTGTCGAGATAGATATATACGCGTCAAACTTTCGGACGTCTCATATCGTTCGCTTTCCTATAAGAACTCTTTCTGAGCAGTACCAGAAAAAAAACTTACGAAATTCAGAGACGGTGTCATTTATCGTCTGTCTGTCAACTGTCAAGTATAAAGACGAATGTCGCTCAACTGAAATGGCGACCTCACGCGTTTATTCTTGCTTTGTTACGGCATCAAACGATTGCAAGTATAGGTATATATATATACATGTATAGGCAATAGGCATATATCGCAACGGCGAACAAAAAGAGGTTGTGCTGCGATAGTAAAACATCCTCGCTCCGTTCGAAGCTATATAACCACCACCATCCTCCTTCTCATCATATATATATATATATATATAGTATATATGTAAATATATACACTTATCGCCGTGATATCCAGAAACCATGTTCCGCAATATACATATATCTATAGAAGATATGTTTTTTTTTCTTTTACCTGTCGCATCAAGACGGAAGGTACTACATGCATAGGCGGCCGTCGCTAATCGTCTGCGCGTCCGATGACGACGGTACGCACTGACATTTTGCGCGCGTCCCGATCGAACGATGCCGCGTTGCGATTCTTCGAAACACGTCGCGACGCGTGTCTCTCGTATATGCGTGTGTGCGTGCGTATGTATACACGGAAGCCCCGTTCGACGTGTGTGGCGTGCACCCTGTATACATATATGCGTATAAACAGTCTCGGAAGTCGGATTTCCACGCGGAGAAGTCGCTATATACGAGGAGCGACGCCGAAGAATTTGCGGAAGCCGATGTTGGCGCGCACGAGGCGCGGATCGCCTTCGACGTGATCTGCGGCGGAAGGGAAAATGGTGAACCCGCCGCACGGTTCGCTCGCGTGCACTGACGACGAAAGCGCGAAAGAGTGCAGAGAGCCGGGAAGGAAGAACCCGTCGGGCCGTCGGCCCGTGGTCGCGTGCTACGATCGAGCTATAGTTCGATTATGTATACGGACGTATACTATATATATATATATATATATATATATGCATAGCGTATAGAGAGGAGCAAGGGGCGAGGTAGCGACGCGACGGCATGTAACGGGTGATCGATGTGCCGTCGAACGCGCGAAAACCCGACTCGCGTTGCGTTATTATATATATGTATACGAGATGCCGTTATAATCGGTGTTGTATATACCTTGCGAGAAGAACGTCGCCCTGCATCACTCGTCGCTATATAGCTCTATACTATTGTTAAGTCCAGGGGCCAGTCGCGGTTTCGTGGTTGGTTTTGTACGTCGCTCGCCGATCTTCAGTATTAGGACGATTTTTCTGGTGCATATTATGACCGTTCCGTACGATCGATCATTTATTATTGATTATAACAAAATTTATTAACAAATAAAAAATGCGTTATTTAATTGTAACGGAATGATCCATCTTTTATTTGTTAGTGCATTTTACTTACACGAGACGTTCATTTCCGAGAAAAAAAATAGAAATTTTTCAAAAAAATCTGATTTTTAGGATTTTTGAACAAGTACACTGAACAAAATTTTGTTATTTTCAAGTAAATATTTACTTGAATAGTAGCAAGTATACAATTTTACTTGAATTAAGAAAAGATTTTCTTGAATTAAGTAAGATTTACTAAAATGAAGGAAACATTTTCTTAATTCAAGTAAATATTTAATTGCTACTATTCAAGTAAATATGTACTTGAAAATGACAAATTTTGAAAAACGTACGTTGGATATTCATCGAGGAAAGCAGACATCGCTGAATGTAAATATTTTGGATTGATGCATGTGCGCCGTTTGAATTTGAGAGAGCGCCGTTATATCTCGCTACATCTATGTAAGCATACGCATCATCACCAGGTACAATAAGAAAATAAATTTATATATATACATATTGATGACAATTATTCGGAGTCACTTTTAATCCACTTTATATCGCATCAGTCGATGCAACAACGTATTTTTTTTTCAGAAAACCAAGTATTGTTTAATTGTTGAAAGATGCGTCGTTAATATGAACACTTACGCCCAAAGAATGTTTGATCCAAAATATGTTATATATCTACAGATTATAGTCTTTCAGTATTGATGACATTGTGATATGGAAATGTATTTTACACGCGCTGGTATGAAAGAAAGAAGAAAGAAGTCTTGAAACCTATAGCGCAATTTTGGCATCCGACTTATACGGACTTTGGGACCGACCGCTGCCGAGATCAACGAAGATAAGATAAAAACCGACCCAATATTAATGTCCAAATATCTTCAATTCAATAATAAGTCGAGAACTTTGAACCCATTGGCATTTGGTGTCGCTTAGATCAGTACTTTAGCAAGTCCGCATTTTATATCAATCCAGTGACCAAAAATTATATTGAAATGGAATTCAAAAACAAATTCACATAAAATAAAAATTAGTCATTATCAACGTAGGTTGGTTCCAAGTATTGAGGAATTTGGTCACTTGACAAAAAAAAATTACTATATGTTTTTTCATCAACTGTCCACGTTGAAAACTATACTGGAACCAAAAATGCAATAGAAAATGTCCTGGATCTTGTACGAACGTATACGTACGTATGTTTTATTCCGAATACATCATAGTAATTTACAACGAGTATTCAATATTCAAAAGGGTGTCATCACTTGAACTTTATTGTTATCAGATTATTCTTGTATCTATAAATAAATACGTAGTGTCCCCATGTCGCATGAAAAGAAAAGGCAAAACTACACAATGAAAAAAAATTTATTATTTTCAAATAAAAAATTACTTGAATTAAGAAAAAATTTTCTTGAATTAAGCAAGATTTACTAAAAAGAAGGAAACATTTTCTTAATTCAAGTAAATAATTACTTGAAAATAACAATTTTTTTTTTCACTGAAGGTACTACTGTTGATAATTCCGATGCTTCCGCTCACACTACTTTCAAATGTATACCCATTATACGCTCCGGAAAATTACGTTTTTAGTCTTGTTGAGGATTATGAATTATGAGAGAAAATTAAGAGAGATTCATTTTCAATATAAGAGAAGCTGGAATTTCAAGAAAATCGAAAACAAAATGTAATAAAATATAAAATGATAATCAAAATCAGCAGGATGTGTGTAATGTGTAATTTCATAATGTTTCAGAAGCAATGGCAACCGTATTCCCGAATATAACAATTATTGAAGCATTTAGCAATATAATGAAAGCAGCCTTAAGGAAAAACAAATAAAAAACAATAAGAATGAAAAAATTATAAAATAGCGATTTGTAATTAAATACGTAAATAAAGTTTTCTTATATTAAAAAATATATAAAGATCCCCTATTATTTAATCAAATGCGAATATTATTTATTATTTTATGCCTCCATTTGCAAATTATTTTTATTTTTCGCCCGCAAATGAAGGCGTAAAATTGAATTTTACGCCCGGCGGGGCAAAAAATTCATTTTTTTACAAGTTGAAGATAGGGAAGCGTATATAAAATCGTATACATGAAGGATTGACCTCTCGAACTCTCAATCCAGTGTCGACTGTCAACAGTATAATGTTATTATTTGCATAATACAACTCATCGGAGTACAATCTCGACGAACTGTTAATTCATCCTGTTGTTACCTCGCGTATCTTTCATTGGCCGCTTTTCCAAGGCCGGTACCGAAGTGCGGGAGGAGATTGTGAACGATCGATTAACAATAAATGATGCCTCGATAAGTTGAGCATTTCAGGCAATATGTCAATACCACGAATCGATATTCCATCATTACAGTCGACAATCACGTGAAGTTGCATCACAATAATTCAAGACTCCATTCGCGTTAATACTTTAGCCTATATGCAGATTGTTAGCCGATTATAAATTCATAAACTCACACGAGCGAACGTATGTGTATAAAAACAATAATGATTCTTTCTTTTTACTAAAAACAAAAAAAAAAACTCAAATACGTGTACATTAATTTTCCATGTTACTATATATGAAATTGATGTACTGTACACATTTTAAATGTACGTGAAATTTCACGACCCAGATTCGACCTGTAAATGTTTATGCGTCAGTTCGTTTGCGATTATCTTCGACGAAGCAACTCTGACAATCGAGATTACACCTTGTGCATATTGTTCAGTAGCTTCGGAGAGTGACATGGGTATATTGCTCTTTGACCCAGCGATGCCTGGTTACCGGTACCCGCATTCGTGCTACCACTATACCTGGGCAACATATACAATCAACTATACAATATTTAAAATAGAATCTTTAATATATTTGTTGAAGAACTCTCGCAGCAACCGTATACCATTGAGAGAATTATTTACTGCGATTTTTCTGGATAAAAATATCGCCGAAAGTTACGGCAAGGCTTCAATAGTTCATAAACTTTTTTCATTGCTTTTAAAGTATATATAGATAGTGTTTCGAGGCAAATATTAAATGGCGTTTTTTTATTTTGCCTTCTGTTTAATTTTTTCTGTAATTTTTGTTTTTGTAAGTATACATATGCATATATATAGTATATAGTATATGTGATGTTCAAGTTGAAAACCTATTATTAAACCTCTTATTTGTCCGTTAATTCTGGAAGTTTTTTAAAAGTCTTAGTTTTCTTGTTTTCTTTATTTTTTATTCATGAAGTATAAATGCATTTAAATTATAAATAATACATAAATAAATTTTCATCACTTCGAAAAAGCTTAAAAAATGTCAAAGTTTTGTCATCATATTTATCCAGGGAGTTAATTTTGTAACGATGTCTTGTTTACGATAACGATGTCTTCATTTGAAAAAAAAAGTTCAGGATTATAAAACGTCTATATTTTTAACAGGATGTAGATATTTGAATAGAAAAACGTGTACGTTCATTTGGTAAATTCCTATTTCAAAAATACAATAATATGCAATAAGTTATAAACTACAATATATATATATATAACTTAAAGTGGCACAAATAGACTGTGTAAATCTGCAGTGAAATTTTTCAACAGGAATTGACGATTAAATATTCGAAAATAACATGAGGTAAATTCTTTGTTGTAGATGATATTTTTTTCAGCAAAGCAAAGGGTTTAAGTAGAACGGAAATTGTCACTCTTCATGTCGTTTTACCCAGCTAGCTTAAAGTGATTTAAAAATATACATCGCGTCGTTTACGTTTCTTTGCAGTGCAGTGGCCGAAGAAGCCGAACATGTGTTCTCTTATCGGTAAACTCAGCAAAGCTTAGGGTGGAACTGGTGACGCTATCTTACGGATACCATGGTAAGTTCGCAGACCCTCGATCATCCAATGCGTTATCGCGAGCCGATAAAATCATTTCCGCTTTTATTACGTAGTAATATATGTTATATCAATAAGATTGTAAATACATTTATTATTTCTATGATAAATTTGTATTGCTGAATTTTAATTCCGAAATATATATGATTCAATATTATATATTTCATTATCAAGTAAAATATTTTGTTGATTTAACAATAAGACCTTAAATATATACCTAACTCATACCGCAAATTATTCAAAAATAAAATTATATTTGCTTATAAATAATCTCACGAAAAAAGGTTCTTACCGTACGTGAGAATAATCTTGACGTTTTAGTTTATACAATTTCATTATTAGTTACAAAATTATATAAATTTTGTATTAGAAATATTACAAAGTAGGGCAAAGTATTGTTCAATATTTTCGAGTTTTTATCGAATATACATATATGTTACACTTCAGCAATATTTATCGCGCAATATTTTACGTTTCAGAGTTATTGATCTATACTTGTGCTTGCCGTTTTACATTTATAAATTATATTTAAAAATACACCTAAATATTTTGCTTTAAATAAGAATATAGCAAGAGTGTTTTTATCGAAACCTTTGCCACTTACGTAAAACGAACATATTTTAATGCGATAATTAAAAGAATTTTCTAACTTATCTTCCAACAAATTTTCAAAATAACAGAAAAAATTGCGAGGGTATCTAATTAACATAAGACATTTCGAATACCGCTTAGAGCAACTCTGTGTCATGTGTATTATAGATATTAAACATCATTAGATATTTTTTTAATCGGACATTTTTCATTATTCGTTTCGTATTCAGCGCATCCAATTACGTAGGGTATAGGTAGGTAGGGGAAAGCACTCCTAACTCGACAAATATAATTTTTAACACTGGACTTTGCGTTGCAGATGGAAGTGGTCGAATTTTCGACCATGAATTTTGTCAGGCACTCGACGTGTCTAAAGTCTAAATTCAACGTAAAAATTCCCATCCTGAAAAGGTTAATAATATGTTTTTAGAGGGCTTTCTAAAGTAGAACAGTTACCGATCTAAACTTGCACCACGAAAAGTGTAAATTTAAAATGATTGAAACATATTTTCTAAATTCGGGGTTTGGAAGGATGATTCTACATATCATATATAATCCACAAATACTACATACATTACTTTTTAACACGAACGACAAAACGAAAAAAATAGAGTAGTATTATTTCAATTAAATTAAGCACTACAACAAAAATTGGTTGTTCAGACACTGCCAAAAATTCTTTACGGGATATCCTGTAATTCTACATCAGTATATAGAAGACAATCTAAACTTGATTTACCGCATGACAGCTTCTTCAGTGTATTATTGAATGTGATTGATGACGGAGAAAGATATTAAGTCAAGACCCCGATGTGCAAACATGTTACATACAATTTATGAAATGCCCCTTTTGCATAATGTTTGCATAATATATATTTTATGTTTATTTTAGTATATTTTTATTTAGTAAAAAATAATTATTTATTCATTACAATTGTTGATGTTTTAAGAATGTAAGTATATCAGAAAATATAAACAACATATACATACTATTATTACATTATGATGAAGGTCCAAATGTTGGAGTACAAGAAAAACAATAAAAAAAAAAGTTATTTGTATATTGACCCTCCTAATATGGCCAAAACCATAATGTCCCTTGTTCGGTGAATCCATGAAAAAAGAAACCAGGAATGAAGAGACTCGAAAAAAAGACAGAAAAAATAAGGCCCAGAAAGAAAAGCCATAGGAAAGAAGGGACCCGGAAAAAAATTGCCTATGGAAAACTCAGTTCCGCGTGTTTTAAAACCAACCTAACCTAACCTGTCACTCGGGTGCCTAGAACTCGGCTCCTTTTTTCATCAGTCATTATTTCATTCGGTTACTTTTTTGTAGGTCATTTTTTCGGCCAGCCCATGAAGATAACTTAAGACACAGCCGTGCATCGAAGATAAAAAATAATTATTTATTAATTATTCACAGTAATAAAAATATAATAAATAAACTTACATGAAATCTCGAAGAGAATTGATTACATTTTCATGTAGTTATTCCGGTTTTAGGATCTTTTCGCTTCACAAGGTACATAAAACCCTTAACGGGATCACTCAATTTTGTATTCCCTTTATTGGACTCAATGATTTCCATGATGTGTAAGGTCCACACACTACCGAATCACTTGGCTAACTGAATCAATTCCGAGATCGTTGTTCTACCTTGCCTTATTTATTACCGATGAGAATAATGAATGTAAACACTGGCGTTTACGTATCGCACAGTAGATGTAAACACTCGTACCGACCAGAATGTCAATGAAGATGTGTTCCAAAACTCATCAACGATTTGATTCACAAATACTTTGTAAATTTCAATGCATCAAATGCTCTTTCTAAAGTCTCAGAAATAATCGATTTTCTTCTCAATATTCTTCTCAATTCGAAAACTATTTTCGTATTCGTATTCGTAGTTGATTTTTTTTGCGTTTTCTGCAAGTTTTTTTCGCGAAAAGAATAAAAACAAAAAATGTTCTATTTTTCCGAGTCTCTTTTTCCCGGGTCTTTTTAAATAATGTTCACTTTCTTCGTAGTACAACCGGTAAATCTTCGGAAAGACTGCTTCACCTAAAAAAAATATTTTTAATATGGTTTCCGACGAATTTTGGGTCGCTGATTACGAATCTGACAATAAAAATTGGCGGTCGGCAATATATTTTTGGCCAAAATCTTGGAAAAACATAGAAAAACGTCATTTTTTTCAGTTTTTTGCATTTATTTCGAAAAATTGAACTCGTACGAAAAAAAGTTT
>JAPYZR010005978.1:0-11909 GCA_030522945.1 Trichopria nigra
CGAATTTTGAAAAAATGTTTAAATTATTTTTTACTTATACTTTTCCTGTTTTGAGGTTAGGTCGGTAACTGCTCTACTTTAGAACCACCTTAAGAATGTAATTTTATTTCTGTTATCGATGAAACCGCTACGAATACAATATTTTGTTTGGTTAAATTCAATTACAGAAATCAAATGATTACCACAATTATTTTTTGTAACTTCAATGTCCTACTTATTTTTTTCAATGATTAAATAATAATAGCGTGTAATTAGGTTCAAAAAAATGTAGCGAAGAATTCAGAAATTTCCTTCTTGCCGCTGTAGAAGCGAGGAGAGAAGAAAAAGCTCCGTTATTCCGAAGACAATGCAATATAATTAATGACTATATCGTAATCAGAAATGAAAAACAAGACAAGGCGAGCGCTAAAGTTAGTATCAGGACATCGCCACCTTAATAAATATGCTCAACAAGATTCCCATTCAAGGCAACCCAACGAGCGAGTCTCATTCTGGAATACTGCAGGTAGCATGTTATATATAATAGGACACATTATAAAGTAGCCGGCGACTGGATGAAGAAAAGTTCTCGAGGCGTCGGTGCGGCGTGTCCCGGTAACGGGACTGCACAAAGGCTAACGAGGGGGCTGAAATGGACCAAACGGGGTGAGGTCCGGCTATACGGATATATTTCTAGGGTCTGGGACCGAACTCAAGACTAGAATAGCGATGCTAGAATTCCCGGTTGGAAAATCCTGAGGACGGGGACACAAAGGCGGGACGGAAGTGCAATTTAGGGACCGGCACGATTTAGACCCCCGATTCGCGAAATTAACTCCGAGGAGCTTTCTCGTATTATGCCGCTTTAATATCGTAACTAATTCTGTACCAACGACGAATTTCCCTGTTTCATTGAGTCGACCACAAAAGTAGTACGAAGTCGCTTTCACCCTTAATTCTTGCGTTTTGGCCGGAAAACTCTCGACTTCAGACTGACCTTAATATGCACGCCTATATATGTACGTTATTCGTTCGAGACTTTTTTATTACAATCGGGGACATTCATAACAATATGATAATAACTTTACTTTTTTTAATCTTATCAACATTTATCTGATTGTATTTTTTTAATATACATGTATTTTGTAATATTTTAAATTATTTACTTTCTGTAAAAATATAATAGTATATATTCTTATTTAATTTTAAAAAATATTCAGCTTTTTTAACGAATTGTCCCATTTCATTTTGATGTTTTTTGAAGAATCGAAAAACACGTAAGTAACGAGATAATGAGAATGAACATCGAGTTAATCATAGGTCTTAAAGAATGGCGGAAAGTTAATAACAATGTAAATTCGTTCTGTTATTTGTATACACAATATCTGTGCGCCCACGGGAATTCAATCTAAACATTTACGCCTCATCGCATTTCCGCTTCGATAACATTGCGTAAGAAGTCGGTCGTCACGACAGGATCAAAATATTTTAAAATCAATGCGAATAAATTACGGCACCGCTTACACAATATTAATGAAAACTTATTTTTGTCCATGATTGATTTTTTTTTTTTTTTACTTTTTCATATCTTATCATTTCTTGGATAAAATTTCACTTGTTATGTAATATTTCCCTTTTGTTTGCGGATAATAAAGTTACCATTAAGACCCAAATGTCGTCAATTTTCAATGAATTTTCATCCAGGTCTTTTTTTTTCACATTATTTTTACCACAAAAATTTCGAAAATATGATTTAAAACGTTAAATTTCAAGTTATTCCAGTACATGGACTTAGAATTTATTTTAATAATGAATAAAAAGTTATAAAAGATTTAAAAAAAAATTCCACAAATTTATGATCTAAAATTTTTATATAAAACTTTAATATGTACATATATTAAATACGAAGTAACAAATTTTAATAACGGTTTCCAAAATGGCGGCGGTAATGAATTTTTATTTTTTTGTTATTTTCAGGTCGTTCTAACCCCAAAAAGTAAAAATAAACGTTAAGCGTTAGAAGTTCTTAGAATTCATCGAAGAATTCACTGCCTAAATAGTGCAGCATTTTTTTCAGATTTGTTGCTGACGACAGTTTGAAAAATTGTTTAGTTTCATTTTTTGACATTTTAAAAAAATTTACGAAAAATTTTGCAAAAATTCTAGTATACACTTTGATAAATTCTAAGCAATTTTTGCCCTGCCATTTTTTCAAAAAGTTGAGAGTCCTCGAGAGAAAAAATCTCAAATTTCAAACTATATTTATTTTTTTCTTTGAATGCTATCAACTTTTGAAAAAAATTGCACATAATAATAAAATGCTGAGATTTCATCAAAGAATACGCTGGAACTTGTTTAGAATTTTTCATACTTTTTTTAAATTTTCAAAAAAAAATTCAAATAAGAAATATTTTTCAAAATGTCACAAAAAAATCTGAAAATAATCCCGTCTTTTCCTTCAGATATTCCACGATGAATTCCAACATATTTTCAATCTCAGCTTTTTTTTAAATCTTATTGTTTTTGAGTTGGATTATTCTAAATTTTTCTAAGAAACGCAGACGAAATCAATACAGAAAACTGTATTTTCTCTCATATTTTCTCTTGTGTTATATTATCAGGGAAAATAAAAAGTGGTGTTTTAATAATGAATTAAGTAAATACAATCAAAATTCCATAAATAATAAAATTAGTTATTCCATTTAATGTGTAAATTTTCTTCTTCTCTGATTCTTTCTTAAGTGACAAATTCATTTGCACCAATCGAAATCTAAAATGTAGTACTGAATTGAAAATACGTTATAAAAATGTTTATTTACATTTTGTGCGTATTAATTTAATTTGTATATTATAATTTATCAATTTCTGTTCTTCAATAAATGTCAATACAAAACTAGGGGCTTCGCCTACGAACGAACGTACAAGATCCTGGAAAATTTTTTATTCCATTTTTGGATTCAGTATGGTCTGAAACGACGACATTTCATGAAAAAAAAAGTGGGTGTCATTTTTTTTTCGATACGAAGCTCTGGTACGGGTCGAAGTAATATTTGTGTTTAATAAATACTAACAGTTATTCATTTATTGAATTCTATATATAAGTCTGAATTAAATGATTATTTATATACCATAATCATTTCAATTTGTTCGCTTTACACATTATGTCAATTAAGAAAAAGAATGTCAAAGAAGAAGATATTTTGTTCTTCCATAAATATTTTTATTTTAAAAAGATTTTCTATATTTTTATCTGATGTCGCGAAAATAAAAGCAAAAGCTGCAGATTCTCCAACGTCATAAAAGGCGAAAAATTCATTACTCACGGTTTGTAATGAAGACCTGTAGTTTTGAATTTGTTATCTATTACGTTTTTATGAGATTTTGAAAAAAAAAACAGAAGGACGATATAAGATACCATATGAGATAAATATTTGTTTTTTTTTTTAAATAAGCGCCTTCTTGTTATTTTTGACTGCTCAGAATGCATTTCTTCAGTCGCAATACATTTCTTTTTCACATTCACTTCGTTTTTTATGACATATATGTATACATTGTGCCCTGGCACTACGGCGCATATATATCATACGGACGTGAAACCGGAGTAATTTATGAGTTTTTATGCTACACACGAAATATTAACCCCGCAACACTTCATCCTCTGAATAAAAATGGCAGCCGATACTCGTGAATAAGCAACTCACATCTGGTGGTGCTTGAAATAATATATATGTAGTTTCGAGAACAAATTTAATTAGACACATTTTAAATTAAACGCAATCGATTTCCTATAGAAAAATATATCGTACTGATGTCTTTTTCGGTAACAACGTGGCGATGAATGAATATTTTTGTGAATTTGCAGTGCGTTACTTATTAATTATTGTTTTTAGTATTTTATTGAAATAAAATTATGTAGGCATTGTTAAATTTGTCTTAGAAAATTAACAAAATTACAGTTACAAAAAGAAAAAATTAATACGACGTATTTATAATGAAACGAGAAATGGTTTTTTGTATTTTAAAAATTTTGTAGAGTAAAAATATACAGCTATTTATCACCATCAGTCAGTCTTGAATTTACTAGTTTCTATTTTAAAATTATCACATTTTTATCTTTAAAGAGTAGAATTTCTTTTTCAAAGAGTGTAAAAAATTCACTCTGCTTAATTTCGAGCCATACATACTCTTTATATTTCATAGAGTGGAATTTCACTTTATATTGGAGTGAGTCGAAGAATGCACACTCCAGAAACATTCGAATGTCACTTTTAAACATTGAAAAGTTTTTGGAGTGAAAATACTGCTAAAATCACGCACAGAGTGGAATAATGCATTACAATGGAAATCCATTCTAACGAACGCAATTTTTTTCAGACTGTGATAAGTCTCTGAATGTGGTGTTATAATGTATTATCTTTCATTTCCTTAGGCATTCGGTTGATGTATGCGTGGCCTACATGCATGCTATATGCTACTGTAAATCCTGTATGAATAACAGCAGATTATACGAATGGCTTCACTATAAGATAAAGATTTATTTTGTAATATAATGTTTTGTTATTTTTTAATACAAATGTTACTATTGTATTTATTTGGAATAGCATAAAGTGAGAAACTTGAAAGACTTGAATTCGTTAAAAAGTAAATTAAAAAAGTTAGTAAAATGCAGAGGAATAAATAAATGATTAATAATTTATAAAAGGGATGCAGAGGGTCGGGGGTGGGTGTTTAGAAAAACTTGAAAAGTTCAAGCACAAAAGTGACTCAATGTTAACTTGAGACATTATCATAATACGATAATTATACGATAGATATATGATAGATGCAGATCTTAATTGCGGGAATGAATACTTCTTTTTTTTTTGTTTCACGTGATTTTTACCCATTGAGAAAATGTTTACGGTGATTCCATTAATTTCCATTAATTTTCGAACGATGGAATAGGAACCATTTAATTCTAAATTGAATTCGATCTACAGACACTGATTATTTTGGTCGAATAGAACGGAGGTTCGATATCGGCTAATTAGAATTCAAATTACTGTGCGACTAATAATATCTATTGTTTCCAAACTGGGTAATTATATAGTAAGTAATATAATGCTGTTATACTAATTAAATGATACTGTTACTGTTATGTTCTCTTTAAATTTGATCACCCAATTGAATTACCTTTCGACAGAAAAATTCTTTTAATTTCGTTGAAATAGAGTTGAAATGACTCGCTTTTTGGCCTCCAAAAAAATTTAGAAAGTAACGATTTTTCATGTTATTCGCATTATATGTATTTTATTTCATTCATTTGCCCACGGGGAAATTTTCGAGTAAAAACTATGTAAAATTTTGTTATGCTTAGAAAAACGAAGAATAAGTACAATCAATTTGTTGTGTAAATCCTTCTTTATCCTGTTTAATGATATAATAGATAATTTGTATTTTTTTAATATAGTTAGAATTAATACAGTTGGTATGATTCTTTTTGACATTTTTGGTACACTGCATACAAGCGAAATTGTAGATAAGTACAAATTTATTTTTAATATTGTAAGATAAGGTTTTCTACTTTTAATTGCCACATTTAATTATTTATTAATTTACTGTACTATTTGTTATTGCTGATAATTATTTATTTTTCTTAAATTAATGATAATGCGTGCATGGATTTCTTTCAAGATGATATATACATACGCATATAATACCGTGCTATAAAATATCACTTAAGTCATTTTATAATCCGGTAATCGCGAGCGCAGTAGGAACCGCAGGCGAAAACCTCATTCGGGCAAAACTTTCTATGCATATATAATCCACGTCGTCTATCTTTTTTAATTTTTATGAATGCTGAAGATAAAAATGGAAGAACGGGCAAGCGATTTAATTAAAAAAAAAACAAAAAAAAAAAAATAAAAAAAAAATGTTAAAGAAAAAACGTATCCACATATAAATGTCATGAAAAATTATAGGATACGAAAGTGAATTTTCGAACAACTAAAATAATGTAAGATTGGAAACTATAGTAATTTCGTGTAATTTTAATAGCATTTGGTATTAACACAAAAAAAATAAATTTTACATGCTTTTCCTTCAAATTATCAAAATCGACTAATGTAAGATTACCAATTAGTAACTTGTTAACGGTCACAAATTGGTTCTTTTCCTACATGAATTCCCACCTAAAAGCAGTTATTGCTTATATACTGGGTGTCCAAAAAGTATCGAAACATGTGTATAAGATTTTATATAAAATATTTTTTTCCGTAGTAACTTTTGGTGCTGGATCTAGCGGTGACCTTGGTTTCGACCTCGTCGATGATCTTCAAGGTTATTTCAAGGTCACCTTCGTTCTTATTAAATGGGAAGACGAAGGAGTGGACATTTTTACATCAAACTTGTCTTATGAAAAAATTACTTTTGCGGCCTCGGAAAGGTCAAAAATGTCGACCAAATGTCTGAAAAACAATTTGACGTACTTTTTCTGAAATGACGTGGTTATATCGGTAACAAAAATGTGCGTAACGCTTGTTCTGACCTTGTCGATGACGTTCATGGATATTTCAATGTCATCTTTATATCTTTAAAACAGCAAAGAAAAAACAAATGAAAAACCTGAAGAAAAAACTTTTTTTTCAGATGTTTGATTTTCATTTTTGACGTCTCCATTTAAAAGGAAGGAAGGTGTCCTTGAAATAACCTTGCAGATCATCGACGAGGTCAAAACCAAGGTCACAATTAAATGCAGCGCCAAAAGTTACTACGGAAATGGCCTTAACCTGGGTGAAAAATATTTTATATAAAAACTTATACACCTGTTTCGATACTTTTTGGACACCCTGTATATGAGTAGACAGCCATGACAACTTTTGAAACGGGTAAACGTTTCAACTGTAAAATACGTTATTTCAGCGGGGTTTTTATTACAATGGAATGGCTGGGAACGGAAGGTGTCATTTCAACTCTTATGCTCTTACTGTGCGTTCGTTCGGCCTGACTATTTCTGCTTTCTTTCACTTGCGAAATAAATCCTATAGTTACATATTGCAATGAAAAATTCAAGGTTAAAACGTGTCTAACGTCATCTGTCTGTTTTCACTTATTGACTGATGTTATAAAGAGTGTTACTCGCCTTTTTTCTTCTTTTATTTGATTACTTCCGTAATCGTTTAACTTTGGACAATTGCGTCAAATTAATAAATAAACAAATGCGACTATTTTTCACAAATATTTAAAAAATGTATAATTTTTATTTGTCTCGTTTTGCTCCTGATAATATCAGTAATATATCACTGCCAAGACTGAAACACATTAGTACAAATCTTATTTCAGCGATAGTAGAACGATTAACAGCGGAGTACCCTTATTTGTCTCGAACAAGATCTCTCAAAAGTTATTATACGTGCCTCCGAAAACTTTTCTTCGCGGTGAGCCCAGGGACGCGTTTCGTCGGCGATAAAAAAAAAATTATACAATACACTCGATTCTTATATGTTACGTCAGCCCCTCTCGGCCCATATATACCCCCCCCCCCCCCTCGACCCCGCAATCCCCCCTTAATTAATCAAGCGTGGCATGACGAGACAGAGGTTCGACGAGTGACCGTAGGCTAACGTGGAATGCCTCGTCGGATTCTCATACGCGTTAAGTGGGAAGGATCGATGGCGGTCGCCATTTTGGAAGCAGTCCGTAACGCCACTTAATAGATTATCCGTACGGTCGTCTCGGCGGCGATTGCACGCGAACCCTACTTCCGGTTAGACTTGGCAGCGCTCTCGCTACTACGCGCCTGTTGCACACCAGGATAACTAGGTTCCCTACCCCCCTACCCCCCTCCCCCTCCCCCCTGCGCTACCCCGCACACCCCCCCTCATCGTGAAGCAGCCGCCAACCGCGCTATATAGCCCCGACCTACCCCGGCAAGTTCTGCCCCCGGTCTCTATACCGGCGTGTTCTTTGGGGCTTGGATTACGAACCCTCGAGGCTCCGCGAAATCCCTGCAATTTATTATTCTTAATCTTTATTTGGCTCTTCTCTCTCTCTCTCTCTCTCTCTCTCTCTCTCCCTCTTACTTACTCCTTTTTTTACCCGCCCTTGGTATTACAAAACGATTAAATGTTTATTATCATTTATTACGCCATTGTTTACATTCATTACCATCATCTTTACATTTGTTTCCCCATTTACAGCAGTTTAATGGGCAATTCAATTTCAAGACTACCAAGTGTACCAATTAGCCGACATTTCGAATTTCTGTACGAGATGAGTATAAAAGAAGATGAGAAAGATGGCTGTAAATTCTTTCTTTTATTTTCGTATATGCAAGAAAAAATTACAGCTAATGATGAATATTGTGTATATTATATGAATTGATCGTGTATTTATGCGCATTGAAACGACGATTCGAGAGAAGAATCAGTTAAATCTTAACGTGAACAAAAGAATTGAAAGATGTACGATTTTAAAAAGTTTTTGTGAATACTTTTTCTGGAAAAATATTAATACTTTTTGGATTTCCACTCGGCATTAAGCCACAGATTTCTGAATTCTATTTTTTTTCTTCGTTATTTTTATTCGTGACTTATTATATCTTAAAAACTTAACGAAGAATCATTTGTTTTGAATTTTTGAGTCTGTTACGCAAATAGTACACGTATGTCCATTAGACGTCCATTATACGTCCAGACCGGGTATACAATATACCATTACCTCCAGTTGTCACCAGCACCAGTTTCCATCGGACGTCCATTTTGTACATATACATGGACAAAAACTGGATGAACATCGTTTGTCCAATATACGTGCGTGAGTCTGGACGTTTTCTATTCATACATATCTGGACATCCACTGTATATCCAATTTTTGTCCATGAATAAATGGACAAAACTTGGACGAACCATGGACATTCAATGGACATCCATTCAATTCTAATTAAGTGGTCTTTTAATCGTTGATAAAAAATGTTGAGTGTATATATACTGTCAATACGACCAGAAGCAGTTGTTTTTTCTAAAGTACAATATCGAACGAATAGAATTATTATTATTATTATTGAAATGATGCGAGTGTACTTAGGAAATGGGCCATTAAAAAAATTACAAAATCATTTGATCAATTACTATAATCGTTAATCAATACGGTTTCAATTTGAATAAAACCGAAAATGCAATTCAGTTAATTTGAGCAGAAATCAATGGCGAAAGGAATGTTATTTTATGTATATGTGAAATTAAAATGCACATTTGGCCGTTACGTAAATGAATGTTTAAAAAACGATTATTGTAAAAGACGTTTAATTTGCTGGTTCACTGAACAAACCGTGTATATATATAAAATCGACCGTACACGGGCCGTTAAAAATTACTGTCAACCCTGAATGTGCCTTTTTCCGAGGGTTCTGTTATTGAATTTCAGTCGAAAGCATTAAATTTTTGTACGCCCCTCCCCCCATCCTTTTTCATATTTCGAAAACAAAATAAATGATACTTTACGCGGTATGAATTGTTTATTTTTTGAAAATCTATATATAAATAATATATAATATATATATGTATAAGGCATTACATACGAACAAATCGAACGGTCAAAAGCACGAACCTCGCCAATGTTTTCGAAAGTTTTATACCATACCATTGAAGTCTCAATAAAAGGTTCAAATAAAATTTTTTCAAATTGATTTTTTTCTAAGAATTTTGTAGAATAAAAACTATTTGAAAAATGATAAAATTTTGGAAAAGCGTTTACATGAAATATCGTCAAAAATAAACGATTTTCCTAAAATTCGCAAAAAAATATCGATGCAAAGTTTAATCAAAAACTTTTGTATCCTATACATTTTTGGTATATATTACTAGACATGCTTTCAAAGATATACAGACAATTGAATGAAAATTGTACGATTTTCGAAATATTGTTTTGTCTAAAAAAAAAACTGTTGGAATATGATTTTGAAAACAATCGTGCTTCAACCTTTCGATGAGTCCTAAATGATATACACATCATTTCGAAAATATTAGAGAAGGTCGACTTGGAATATGTAATGACTTATATGTATATATTTTATGTATAATTTAGTTATTTTTATAATGAATACATACGTATTTAAAAAAGAATTGTGACAAGGATTTTTCGAAAATAAATTTTGAAAAACTAGTATAGACAGATTCAATGTTGTTTCTGATCTATCGAATATTTCTTGCAATTATAAGAAAATATGGAATATATATATATAAACATTTTAAAAATGCAACGGCAAAGATGTAAATTTCATATTTGAGAATCACAACTTTCGTGAACATATGCTTCATTAATTAATTTTTAAACAGTTCATAATTTTGAATTTTAAATACTCCTTACATTTTCACACCTGTAAACATCGAACAATCACCTGTAATAGTTATTTACCCACTAAACGTTTCGTCAGACCGAAGTTCCAGTAATGTTTCTGAAATTGTAATGTCCTATCTCAGAAAAGTTTCAAATGTAACTTTTAAATCACAAATCAGCCTTATATGATCTTATAATAAGAGAAAGAAAAAACAAAAAATGTATTTTACACCTTAAAAATTTGATTATATTTATTATAAAATTGAAAAAAATTGTTTCTCTTATTTACAAGAATAAAAAATGAGGGATTACATAATTAAAAGTTCTCCATGAAAAGTTTAAACAAATTATAATTTTTATTGTTTTATTGTAAATGTTTAACACTTTATTGTAGTGCTTATTATTTATATCTTATTTTTTAATATTACTTTATATTTATATATTTTTGTTATCAATAGAATAACTTTTGAAGAGGAAACTTAGGTTGACATCTTTTATTAATTAATCTTGTAGATAATTTTCTTAAAAATATATATAATTTACGAAAAATAAATAATATATTTTATTTTTAATTATAACAAAATTTGATGCATGCTTATTACATAGTAAGACATCGACGTCGGTTATCATTTTATCAAAAATTAAGAGTATCACAAGAGTTTAAATAAATAATTATTGAAAATTTTCTAATATCACATAAAACTGACGCCATACTGTTTCCTGCACCATATTACCTATATAAATTTTACATAGTATAAAGTTTATACGACATTCAGTTTACGACTTCGTAGGTTGATATTACAGCATTATCGACAGGATCGTTCGATTTTACTAAATCCAGTCACGCTTTCCTAAATTTCCAATCGCATTATGGGCCAATTATTGGGATTAATATATAGCTGCCGCATTTCATATACGATAGCTTGAATTCTGAAGTAAATTCTTGAATAAGAAATTTCAGTTTCATTATGTATATTACGTGAGAGATTATAGCACTTAACTCCTATTATCATACTGGTATATAGTTTCGCGCAATTAGTCGCTTAATCAATTGTTAATTAAATTTAAAAACATATAGATTAGTAAGTGAAAGATTCAAATAATAAGATTCTTAAATTTATAGACTTCCTTTCCTCGACAGTATTAACGAGACAAGCATTTCAATAATCGATTAACTTTCACCACAAAATACGAAAACGAGCAATTAAATATAATAATTTACCCAAGAGAAGTGGATACAACTTTTCAATCAATATTTGTCATGTATATACGATAAAATCCGGACGAATCTCTGATAAAAATGGACTGATTAAAATGATGTGTCTACATAACTAAAAACACGATCTTAAGCCAAAATTAATTTTGACGTTTCAATCCAAAATCGACAATTGTCCGGCATAACCGTAATTACTTTTATATACTGCAGGTCACTATAAATATATTTATTCTATGACGAGTTTTACAAGACATTAATTAAAAATTAGTCCTTTGTACGCATGTAGGCAAGTAGTCAGGTAATTCAGAATATGTAGGCGGTCGATAAACACAAATGTTCCGAACGATTACAATATAATTCCTGAAATCCGATTACAGCGATGTGAAAAGTTTTTTTT
>JAPYZR010005979.1:0-23875 GCA_030522945.1 Trichopria nigra
AAACAAAATGGCGGCTCACGGAACGAAAAACCCTTACATTTTTAGCCGTTTTAAAGTTATCTCACGAACAGAAAGTCCGATCAACCTGATTTTTTTTTTAAACGCACAATTTGATGCGCCCGACGATGTGGTAATGTTACGGTGATATTTCAACATTTCTGTAATATTTCTGTAATAATACTGTAATATTACGTGTTGTGTGGGTAGTTACTTCGTTACGAGTTCTTGACACTTTTAATAAATTTTATATATTCTAAAATGAACCGCGGCCGATTACATTATTTTATTTTTATTATACAGTATTACGATAAACATTAGTTTTAATTTCAGTCGTTTCGGTATCCAAATTTTTATTATTTTTTAATACTTGAATTCAAGTCGATTATCAGTTTATATTCCATTTCAGTTATGCCGTGCCGAAGCATCCTAGTGTGATGAATCTCTTGAAACGATCAGATATAGCTATCGAACTCAGTCCGATTTCCAATCAAGTACTGAAGCTAGTGGCAGATATGAGGAATCATCCAGCGGCTTATTTACTGGCCAACGATTATCCGGTCGTAATAACCAATGACGATCCAAGTTTTTGGGGGGCGAAAGGATTAAGTTACGACTTTTACGAAGCGTTCATGGGCATGATGTCCAAGAAAGCAGATTTACGGGCGCTAAAAGTTCTGGCCATGAATTCGATACATTACAGTCAAATGACCCCTGACGAAAAAGAGATGGCTTTCAGAACATTCAACTTCAAGTGGCAAATATTTATACGAAAAGTTATATCATTTGGACATTAAAATTAATAAAAGATGACGCTATAAAAGCGATCATAGATAATAAATCGTTGAAACATATAAATGCAAATAAATTGATTAATTTTTCAAGTAATAAATCAATTACTTTTGTCTTGATGAATGTTAATTGTCGAATGAAAAATAGCATTTGAATGTCTACATGCTTGAATGATTGGTATGGATGTTACATCACGTGTCCTGTTTCGAAGTCATAAAACTGCGGTTATCAAAGTGAATTTGCGAATTTAATTTGTGCCTATGATTCATATTTCTTGTATGACGTACGTCCTAAGAATTTATATATGTTCGCGGTTTATTAAAAAAAAAAAAAAAAATAATAATAATAATGGTAAGACAAGTTTTATTGTTTCCGGTTGAAATCAATCCTATTTTGTAATTTTTCGTGTGTCGTAAAAAGTCTTATATGTATCTTACTAAAATTCAGCTCAATAAGGAAGTTCTTAATTCTCGTTTAAGTGATTTATAAATTCGTAATTCTAGCGACTAAGTTTTATAATAGTAGAATTCTTCGTAGCGGGCGGAAAGCTGACGATTTTCGTTCTTCTCTTTTGAAATCGATGGAAAAGTACTACTTTACTCACTAGAGAATAGTCATTTTATCGAGTTCCATCAACTTTTGTCTACATTTGCTAATTCGTCATGAATATATATAACAGATTCTTGATCGGAGACCCAAAAAACTGTAATAAACACATTTTCATAAGAAAATTATTCCTTTAAATCGTTACATGTGAAAAAATTGAAAATGTCATAAAATCTTCAACTTCAAGTCTCCATATTGGCTGATCAATCCTCATTTTTTTTGTTTATTAAAAAATAAAACGTATTTTCTTGGGGTCGTATATTTTTTTTTTGTGTAAAATCAATTATACGTTAGAAATATGATACGTACATATTTTTTTCAACGTTGATAACCAATCGCAGAATTGACAGTCGAAAAGGGTAAAAAAAATCGTCCGTTTAGGACATGGATGGCTTGAGGTTTCATTTTTAATAATTCAAAGCAATACCATAACCCTGTCCAAAATTCTATGTGCAAAATTGCAGACCTGTTGTTCATGGAAAATTTAAAAAGTATAAGTTATTACCAAATTTTCATCAGTTATATATAGAAATTAAAAAATAAGCATCTTATTCGAGTTTGTTATAATTTAAGCATTTGCTTCTTTACATCAACAAAACTTGCCTACTTCTTTTACATTTCGCATATTATCATGTAAATTCATTAATCGTTAAGCGTTCTCGCAAGTTCTCCAATTTTTATCAATTTATTAATTTTCATCTATTTTTGTATATTTTCTTCAATTTTCACGTGTTTTCTTCATTTTCCTCCAGTTTTTCTTCAATTTTCATTTAGTATCTTTGTTGTCCATTTGTATTTACTTTCTACTTTTCATGTTTAGCTATGTTCTAATACTGGTATTTTCTTCAGTTTCCCTTTATGTTCAAGTAAATAGTCGTAAAATTTCTTGAATTTATTCATTTGTTCTCTTCAACTATAAGCATGCACTTCTTTCAAATGTCTGAATAGTTCTTCACGTTTTATTTATTTATTTATTTTTTTTTTGTTTTTCAAGATAATATCAATCGTAGTTAATTGTTTTTTTTATATTACGGCCCTTTCTGCCCTTCAATTCGGCTAATTGGCCCCACACCAGTACGTCGGTGTAACGAGAGCTACAGGTCGTCTTTTTAGATGGAACCGTACTCACATTTTTATGTGTATTTTTATGTATTTTAATTTCTTCAATTTATGTTTCTATTTTTCTCAATTGTTGGTAATTTTTTTAAAACTAAGAAAATATTTTCATCAATTTTTTCTATGTTCTTCAATTTTGACCTAATTTCGTTATTTTTGTTTATTTATGTCAATTTTTGCAGATCTGTTTCAACTTGTTTTTCTCAAATTTGTTGAATTTGTTTTTATCAATTTTCTGCAATTTCACTTGTTCCTGGGACTTCTTAAATTTTTGTTTATTATGTACATTCTCACTTTCTTCACATTTATATTTATTTTTACATTCCGTTTATCAATTCAATTGTTTTTTTTTTTATTTCCAACAATCATTCGTAATTTGTTTTCTTTATTCAATAAGTACGATATCCAATGATCCACATTCAGTTTGATCACTTAATTAGTTCATGTCATTCATTCACTCAATGTCAGATCATTCACTAACTTATTTTATTTTTTCTTTATATATAATTTATAATTATAATTAATAATTATAAAAAATATTAATATATGTGTTTCAATTTGTATTCAATATAGTCTATGCCAAGTTTGATTCATTTCGTCAGTCTTCTTAATATCTAATATTTGTAGAACTAATATATTTGTAGTATGTTTTTCGTTTCTTCATTTTTTACTTTTATGACAGTTTTTCATTTTTTAAACTTTTGTTCTTTAGTTTCTACTGATTTTTCTTTTTTTTTCTCTTCAATTTTAATCATCTACTGCGGATAGTAGTACAATTTATTTGCACGTTAATTTCTTCATTTTTCATTCAGTATCTTGTATCCAATTATATTCTAATAATATCATAAGTTTTCTTCATTATTGATTATTTACATTTTTTATAAGTTAATTAGGCAAATTCAACTTTAATCAAGTATGACATCGATATATTTTTTTCAATTCTCGATTTAGTTCTTCAATTTCAGATTGTTTGCATTCAACAGCAAGTCTTTTTTTATAGACAATTTAAATAGTAAATGCTTCTATAAACATTATTTTATCCATATATACACGATTTTCAATTCTGTCTGTTGATTTTAGATTTTAACTATTTTTGTATCTCTTCTTTTTGACAAGCAATAATTGTCGATCGGTAGATATACATATATATATACTCTCGAAATACCCTTCAAGAGTATGTCATTTTTCGAAAGTCTCTATATTATTTGTGGTTTGACTATTTTGAAATTAAAATCACAAACGAGAAATAAGATTTTAATCCAGAATACAGGTGTTTGTCTTGCAAGTAGGCATGAGTCACACAATGCCTGGGATTTCTGCATATTTCCGGGAGTATGCACGCTATATGCAGATACGCGTCCAGATGTCGACACGATTTATGCATGATGCCGGCAATATGCACGCATATTTCCCATTATCGTGGATCATCACAAAACGTCTTTTTGATATTAACGCCTTAAGACACCCCTAGTAGAAATCTGTTCCCAAATATCCGGGCGCGATGTGGGTCCTGACTCGCGCCTTGATAGATATCCAGGCGCGAGTCAGGGCCAAGCTTACGCCCACAAACTGATTTCTACTAGGGACGGTAGAATTAAAAAAAAATTGATTTTTACGATGAAGATGATGATAACTTCAACTTATATATAACCAATAACTTTATCATGCTGGGATCGCAGACTATTGATAAAAAGTTATTGTCTTGTAATTTTACCAATATCTTCTTTAAAAAATGATTTTTTAGGATTTTTAATAATTTTATTTAATTAATTTAATATAAAGTGGTAAAATAATCATTATTTACATTTTTCTAATAAAAACAAATGTTATTATTCTCTTATCACATATTCGTGAATATTTTATGGAAACGATATTCATAAGCGTTTGCCGCATCATAGTACTGTCTTTAGTTTTATAACTGATATGAATGCACGTGAAACACGTGAATTGTTGTTTATTGAAGTTTTATGCGATTTTTATGAGACATTTTTTTCACTTCCGTGAAACGTTTTGAAACATTACTACACTAATATATTATTTTAGATTCGGTTGGATAACAATATCAGATGCATCTGATAAAAATGTTAAAAATTAAAAATGTCATGAAATTTAATGTACTGTACATTTATTTTCTCAATAGAGTAAATTTATATATATTATGTATATATAGATATACAGATACATAGTGTATGAAGGATTAATGAACATGTACTGGAAGTTCTTTTTGAAGTTTTTTTTACAGTGCAATTGAAAACATTCAGTCAACATTCATTGGATCCACCTTTTATTTATTATATATATATATATATATTTTTAATTCTTTTAAAAGTTACCATGTAGAAATTCGGTTTAGATTTTTTAATTAAACTTTTGCTAGTATTTGTTTTAACTTTGCGTCCTCGTGGAGAAGCAGACCCAGCAGCAGAATGAATTTCTACAAAACGATGCCTATATTGCTAATCATATATTAAAGATCGCAAAAGAGAGTGAATTTGACACAGGTAGATTTGAAATTCATTTCTAATATGTACGTGTATTAGGGTGGTCCTATCTCATTCAATTGCATTGGATTTAATTTCCAATTTCTCATTAAAGATGAAAGGTTGGGGGGCTTTTTCACGTGTTGCTATGTTCAATATTGACAGTTCAACCTTCGGCATGAGGGAGAAATTTTGAAAACGCGTATTTTGAATTTTGAAAATATGTATAATTTAAACTTGCCTTGGATTTTTTCATCTAGAAGACACTTCAAGAATCATATTATCACCTAGTAACAGATTAGGAATTTTTATTTTCTGCATTTAAAAAGAACATTCAAACCACTTTATTATCCGATTGGGCTGACATTTTCAGGGGTTTCTTTTTTCATTCCATGATGGAAGATAAGATCTATTCCAACTTTAAATTCGAACTATCCGAAAAAAAAGACCATCCAGTGTGTGCAACAATTTTTTTCACTTATTCGAAACATTGGGAATCGATTTCGTCGCAGGTTTCAGAACACCGACAGAATTTTTACCAATGCAAAATTTCCTCGTGGTGAGAAAGAACGAGCGGGTGATGGTTTCAACGGATTACCTTGTTGACCGTATTACGTATCAACCAAATTTATACGTATACAGAAGTAATGGCGTCATAGCGAAGTTCATGTTCTTCAACAAACCTGACAATAATTGCCCACGGGAAAACCTGGAAGAGCTGAGAAAAAAAGAAAATGGATGCGGTGTGATCGACCGAATGATTAGAAAATAGCTGAGTATGGTTACTCCCGTTACTGAAGATCCAAGGGAATACGCTGAAATATAGATGAGACCAGGAAAAAGTTCGAAAGCATTTTCGGCCTAGTTGGACTACTTCTCACTCATTTGTAGGTTTATGCAAAAACATCGTAACAATTATAATTTCATTTTCAATCACAACACAGTTTATTTACTGCGATCATGAAGATATATATTCATGATGATGATCTGAAGATTATTTAACCAAGTAATTTGAAAATAAATCGATTAATTGTTTTTAGGCCTGTTTTTAAAATGTACAATTACCAAGCTTTGCTAGAACCCTACAAGGACAATGTATTGTACGTCTAAATATAAACAGGATTATCAGGCTTGTTCGAACTGGACGGAACCGTACACAACGTGGAGACCGTAATTGAAGTCTACAGAGAAGTCGTGCAAGCGTAAGGGTTTTTTGCTTTCTTTTTCCATATCTATAGACTTGTAAACAAAAAAAAACAAATTTATTAATAATTGCGTTCGTCAACTTCCAGAATGCTTATCCAGATTTTATCGGGGTCAAGTTTATTTACTGGAAACCGCGAGTTTTGTCCCGAGACGAATTAGCGAAAAACATTGAAAAGGTACAAAATTTGATGAAAAAGCATAGGGGACATAATTGTCGGTTCCGATCTGGTAGAACGAGAAGATAAGACAGACTCGTTGATCGATTTCGTGGAACAATCTAAAGAATCCGAACCTCAGATTCCCTACCTTTTTCGTGCTGGAGAGACAAATTGTTACGGACAGAAAACCGATGAAAATCTCGTCGATGCTCTGCTCCTTGCAACGAAGAGGATTGATCACTGCGGTAATTGTATTTTAATAAACATTACAGTTGTAATTAATCTAAAAAAGTTCTTCATAGGAAATGGATTTCTGTTATACTTATATGATTTAATTTTTGTTTTTTGCTTAAAAAATGTCGATTATCAGTGTATATTCCATTTCAGTTCTGCTATGCTGAAGCATCGGACACTGATGAGTCTCTTGAAAGAAAGAGATGTAGCTATCGAAGTCAGCTCGATTGCCAATCAAGTACTGAAGCTCGCGGCAGATATGAGGCGAATCATCCATCGGCTTATTTACTGGCCAACGATTATCCGGTCGTAATAACCAATGAAGCTCCAAGTTTTTGGGAGGCGAAAGGGTTAAATTACGATTTTTACGAAGCCTTCATGGGTATGATGTCGAAGAAAGCAGATTTACGGGCGCTAAAAGTTCTGGCCGAGAATTCGATATATTATAGTCAAATGACCCCTGATGAAAAAGCCTCGGATTTCTATTTATTCGGCACCAAGTGGCAAGCATTTATACGAAAAGTTTTATCATTCGGACCTTGAAGTTAATAAATGATGAAGCTAAAAGCGATCATAGATATAATAAATCGTTGAAACGTATAAATGCGAATAAATTGATTAATTTTTCAGTTCCAATTGTCTTGATGAATGTCAATTGTCAAATAAAGAATAACATTTGAATGTCGATTAATTTGAATGTTTGGTATACGTGTTCTGTTTCGAACTCATAGAACTGCTGTTATCAAAGTGAATTTACGAAAAGACGATTTGCATGTGATTCATATTTTTGTACGAATTTATATATGTTCACGGTTTGTTTAAAAAAAATAAAATTATGGTGAAACAAGTTTTATTGTTTCCGGTTGAAATCAATCCTATTTTTTATGTTAATTTTTATACAATGTGTCGTAAAATAAAAGTGTTGTATATCTTACTACAATTCAGTTCAATAAAGAAAGTCTTAATTGTCGATTTTACTTCTTCTCATTTGAAATCGTTGGAAAAGTACTACTTTACTCTCTAGAGAATTTTAATTTCTGAATTTTAATTAATAGGAATGGGATCGCCATTATTGAGGAAGAGTACACGTAGGCAAATAAAACACCGCATATTTTGTTATTGTTATGACACAGAAAAAATTTTTATTCCACTTTTGTACATGAGCCGAAGTCCAAAGGTCAGTCGAAACGTGTGATCACAGATGGGGGCGAGGATTCGTGCGGTTGTCCCCGTCACGTGCAAGATTTTGATTCAACGCTTTCGGCCAACGTATTCGGCCATTCTCTGTTTTGCGAGCCTGAAAATGAATAATATATAGTTTTGATTACGATTAATTTTAATTTCGAAATTTTAGACAATCTTCTCGTTGCTCGAATGTTTCTCGAAGTGGACACCGATTCGTTTAAATGTAATTTAACAATTGCAAACATTTCTATAATATAGGTCATCAACGTTGACAAATGGTCTAAACATATCATTTCTAACGCAAAAATTAAAAAGAAACATGTGTTTATTTAATAACAAATCGAAGTTCGCTATGAAGTGAAACCTTTGAATTTCAAAATGACGATACTCAATATGGCGACTTGAAGTTGAAGGCTTGATGGCATTTTCGATTTTCCATCTATATAACGGTTTAAATGACCAAATTTCTTCTGAAAGTATGTTTAATACATTATTTTGAGTCGCTGATCACGTCTCTGATGTAAAATTTCTAAAATTCAAAATTCAAAATTTCGGATCCGATGTGGCAGACAAATATGTTCGAAATATTTCAAATTTGATAAGACCTAAAGATTCAATGTTATGCGAGTATATATATGTCATTCGGTTGTATAGGTACATATATATACAATATTCTTTAAATTTCCATTCCTTAATTTGCATACAACGGTATATGTAACGATATACAACAATATACAACAGTATAATATTAATGCCGTTCTTACATATCAAAGTAACTTTCAAAGTCGAAATGTGCGAATCTCCTCGAGAATCGTTACGAAACTATACGTTTTACAGGATTTTTATAATTATTTAATCATGTTGAAAATATTCGGCCGCCATATTGGTTCCGCCATTTTTAATGTCGAAATTTGACATCAGATTCGCGATGAGTGACCCCAAAAATCCGTGTACACAAATTTTTGTAAAAATTGAAATATTCTGAAAATTTCCGTCCGCCATATTTCATCTGCCATCTTGAATTTCGGAAATTTTAATAACAGATTCGTGATCGAAGACCCAAAAAACTGTGATAGACACATTTTCTTAAGAAAATTGTTCATTTAAATCGTTATACGTGGAAACAAGTAAAAATTGCATCAAATCTTCAACTTCAAGTTGCCATTTTGAGTGTCGCCATTTTTAAATTCAGTCTTTCTACACATACGTGATGAAGTTTATGGTTTTCCGATTTTGAAGCAAAATTGTTGATAAAAAAAGTATTGTCATTTTTAAGGTTTTATATTTAATGACAAAATTAATTTAAAAAATGATAGTCGAGAAAAATAAGTAGTGTCATTTTACCTGGTTAGAATCGACATTGCCTCTCTTCTTTCGCGTTTTACGGGCGTTACGTTGCTTCCATCATTATATACTAGCTTCGATGCGAATGCAGTTGATTTTTCAGATGGTCCGGTCGTTCCTGACGGCACGTTCGTCAATAATTTTTTCTCTTGGTAGCGATTTTCTTTTGATTTCCGTCGGATTTTTAGATCTGACATCACCACGATTTCATCGAATGTCTGACCGACGAGCGCTGTATAAAATAAACAGACAAATATACATATAAATATAGATATATACGTATTGAGACGAGTACATAATAAGATTTTTATATCTTTTCTTTTTGACAAACAATAATTTCTGATCGGTATAGATATACATATGTATGTCTCGAAACACCCTTCAAGGAGTATGTAATTTTTCGAAAGTCTCTATATTATTTGTGGTTTGATGATTTTGAAATTAAAATCACGAACGTGAAATAAGATTTTAATCCAGAATACAAAGTGTTTGTCTTGCAAATGGGCGCATGAATCGCACAATGGCTGGGATTTCTGCATATTTCCGGGAGTATGCACGCTATATGCAGATACGCGTCCAGATGTGCATGCACGATGCCGGAAATATGCACGCATATTTCCCACTCTCGTGGATCATCACGAAACACCTTAAGATACGGTAGAATTAAAAAAAATGGATTTTTACGATGAAGATGATGATAACTTTAACTTATATATATAACCAATAACTGTATCGTGCTATGGGATCGCACACTAATGATAAAAAGTTATTGTTTTGTAATTTTGTCAGTATATCTTCTTAAAAATTATTTTAAAAAATGTTTAATAATATTAGCATTTATAAAAGTTGTAAACAAATGTAGGTAGATTTTTCTCAGGAAAATCAAAGTATTTTTTAAAAAATCTTACCATTTCTTCAAAATTCAATATTTTCATAAATGTCCACTTACTAGTCTAGCAAATTTTTTGAAAGATTAAGAAATAATATTTGTTTTCGTTACTGCCATTTGTGTGACGATTAAAAAAAAAAAAAAATAAATAACATTTACACTTACATATAATTTGTACATTAACATTATTACGTGATATTTTGTGACTCTTAAAGACCAATAAGGGAATATTGTCGTAATAATAGTTGTATGAGGCCTACTTTTCAAATATTAATAAAAAATTCATAACTTACGTTTTTTATTTGTTGCTTGATTTTCTGCATTGACCGAAACACAGACCAAAGCGAGCACAAATAGAACCGAAATGTTTGCCATTGTTGAAATTGCCGAAATTGAATTTTGTGACTTAGATAGACCCTGTCAGAAAACATAATGGTTTATTATTTATTGTTACAAAAATCAAAATATTTATTCCTACATATATTCATTATAATATTATTTATTTGGAGTGGCGGCCATTGTTTTTTGTTGCATTGAAATCTTTAATTAAGATTATTTTTTATTACAAGATCTGATATACTGTCGATGATTCAATTGTTATGAAATGTTTTCAAAAAATCTAAGAAATTCTTAAAAATTCCTAGAAATCTTTAGTTTAATGAAGAATAACTCACTATATTTAATCGTAACATTTATATGAAAAAACTAATAAAATTAACGCTAACTAACAACTACAAGAACGAGGCGCCATCTTACGTGGCCCACAAATCCGCCATTTTGTAATATTTTTTTACAAATGAATTATTTTATGATCTTCGACAATACTTTCACGTATTTTTTATAATTAAAACGACCAATTGCTGCCAACCGTCACAGATATACTAGTGCCACCCGATGAACGTTCCGCGTTCAGGGCCGTATCTCGTTTTCACGTGCCCGTGGTTAAATGGCTTCTCGAGTAGAACATTTACCGACCGTGTTGTTCAACAACAAAATTGTAAATAAGAAGTGATAGCTCATTATTTCTTATGTTTATGTCACGTTCTTCGTGTTACTTACCGGACAAAATTTTGAAGACTATGGGTGCCCTAGAAAAAAGAAAGTTTTGAATTAATAAAGATTTTGACAAAAACGTTGAACTTGCATAATGTTAAATTTGAATTGGTGATTAGCATTGCATACTTCACTAATACTACACTGTTATATGTATATATATATTTATTAGACGTGTGCTCTATTTATTATGAATCTAAAATCATTATAAAAAAAACTCAAAATACATGTGTGTAATTTCAAATAACTTTCAATTTGCAGTAATGATGAAATTTTATAAAATGACCAATTATTTCATCAATAAAATTTAGTAAATAAACAAAGCACACCAAAAGTCCAGGTGGCGGAAACCTCTCGCAGGGTCAAAGCCCTGGTTGGATTCTTGAATTGACATTCGGTTACTCGAGTAATCGTCAAATATATGCTTATAGTTATTACGTATACATATATAGCCTTGCAGTTCATTCGTAAATTACAGATGGGAAACGTAGATAATAATATCTTGACGGCAGATGAGTGAATCGTTTAGAACTCGCAACGAGTATCGTAAGTTTCTTATTTTCATCGCGCAATTAAAAAAAAAAAGAAATCGTAGAAAAATCTGCATATCGGGGCCACGCGTCGTATAATGTATACAATTTGTACAAATTGATACGTTGAGTTATTCTAAAGATCGTTCAAAATGTAGTTCTTATTAAGCGCGGTAATTTTACACATTATGGATTTGCGTTATTATTACAAAGTATTTGTAAAAATATATATTATTGATATTTAAGGAATAGTGAAAAAAATTCATTTTTGTAATTGTGTGCGTAAAGTGACAAAGTCATGTGTAAAGTTAAAATGCTACAATTCATGTATAAATTGTTTGTTTCACGCACGATACCATCCAGAATCCGTAAATGTTCACTTTAGGCACTAAGGCATCTAAAGTACTTTAAGCATTAACTTTACTCAACCAAATACAAAAAATAGGGTACCTATGACTCGTGTTTAAAAGTACACTTTGCACCCTCGTTAGGTAATATAATTATATTACCTAACCTGTATTAATACTATTCTCGTACAATGAATGGAACCGCAACTGTAGTTTTGGAATTATTTTCCCTGAATATGAATCTGATACGAATCTAATAAAATTAATTATACCTTTAAAATTGTTTTGCCCTATTTAGGGTCGATAAATAAAAATATTCAGTGGAAAATAATTTATTCAACTGTAATTAAGAAATGATTGGCTTATTTTAAAATTTCGTTAAACAATTTACGATCTCCATTTTCATAAATTGATTTTATTGTCGAACTTTTTTTATTTTTTGTTTTTGTTAGTTATCATCTTGTAATCAATTGATTGAAATTTGTCATATTCTTCGTTTCATATATATAGTTGATATTTTATTAATGGCTTTCAATTTGTCAATTGTATTAATTATTTATTTGCTTTTTTCAATTTTTCTATATATGCTAATTTTATAAATTTTTGGTAAATTTTTAACGATTTATTATTTTTTATTCTTTAAATCAAAATATATAAAAATGGAATTTTTTAGTTTTTTTTTTTTTTAACTATAACAGCTTAGAATTAATGTTAAAATTAAAAAATTTAACATTTCTTAAACGATTTTAAAATCGAATTCAAAGTGTTCAAAGTACATATAAACATGTATCTTTCTCCCGCAATTTTCAAGAAAACAACCAGATATTTGTCTGGATTTTGATGATTTTTTCAATTATTTTACTCACTTTTACATGTAATAAAAATAAACAAAACAACGTTATTCGAAACCCGTTATGTTGCGAAGCCGCTGCTGTACGTTGAACTGGTACTGGACTAGGTTGTCCCCCAAAGTGGGAAGGTAGCAGTACTAAATCATTAATGCTCTTAAGTTATACGTGTTACGCACAAATGTCCTTCTCTTTTTTCTCTTTTGTATTTTCATGATAAAAATTCGATGAGAATTTGGAGATAATAGAAGAATAATAAAAATGTGAGACTAGACTTTTATAAATTCGTTATGAAGCTTTAAAAAATGGGCCGAAATAAAAAATTCGTTTTGGATACGAAGAAAAAATAGTTTCATGACTATATGAAATTTTTTTGGTAAAATTCTTTAATTACAGTTTCGTTTTATATATATGATCAAAGATAGAATACATTTGTTTCTTCGGTTGATTTCAGAATTGACTTGTTCAGAATTGAAATTGAAATATAGAAATAGAAGCGGTCTAAATCCAAAGAAATTTATGATTTTTGAGGTAGGTTGACGCTTCATTTTGATATCGCTAATTGATGACGTAAACATACATTACAGGAGATTCTACTGTAACAACAGTTGTGTAACACATGGAAGAAAAGTAATGACGTTCAATATCTTAAATTTCAATGTACTAATTTTTGCAATCACAATTAATAAATAAATGACAGACGCAATAAAAATAAAAAATCAAAACATTCTAATCAATAAAATGAAATTGTTTAATTGTCAAAAATTTATTTCATAATGCATTATAAAAATGACAAGCTTTCTTTTGAGTTTTTTTTTTTTAATTAATAATTAGAAACAAAAATAAAATACAACATAAAATATAAAGTAACAAAGTTGACAAAAAATGTCTGCACATTTTTTTAATCTCAAATAATTTCATAACAATCAACCAAAAAATGAATAAGAATGAAGTGATCACTTCAAAAATGAAGATAAATTAATAACAATAATAGTTTTTATAGAATTACAAAAATTATAAAAATCGAAAAATACATTTTGTTAGAACCGATTATATTATCTACGGTATTTAGAATTTAATAGAAATGAATAGAAATCAACAATCCTAAAAAATGACGATTTTAATTAAATACTGAAATAATTCTCGAATTTATTTATTTATTTTTTTTTTTATTATAATTCTAAAAATTCCAAGATATCCTACAAATGTTTTGACATTTTAAGATGTAACATTTTAAGATTTAAGACGATTTAAGGCGTATCTCCAAAGTTTCTAGAAATTTAATCATTTACAAGAATTTCTTATCATTTGTAACCTAGTAGAAATTTGTTTCTAAATATCCGGGCGCAAGCTGGGCCCTGACTCGCGCCTTGATAGATATGCGGGCGCGAGTCAGGGCCAAGCTTGCGCCCGCCTTGATAGATATGCGGGCGCGAGTCAGGGCCAAGCTTGCGCCCGGATATTTAGAAACAAATTTCTACTAGGGTATTTATTTCGAAATTCTCATCAATTATTCAATTTCAAAAATTTTGTTCGATTTCTTAGAATTTTAACAATTCCTTCAAATCCTTAAAATTATCCAGTCATGTATAGAATTGTCACAATGTAATAAAAAATCCTGCACTTGCAACGGCTACTAGAATATTAAAGAATTATTCTTTGTAGAATAAATGTGATTTGCAGAATTGTAAGAATTATTCGTAGGATTTCGAGAAGTGAAAATATTTTAATAATGTTAATGTTTTTAGATTGTAATTTCATATTTTGAATTTATAAAAAAAAAAAAATACAAATTCATGGTCTCTTCAAGACTGACCTCAAAAATGTTGATAATTTCCACTTTGATAAAAATTATATTTTGCATAATTTCAAAAAAACGAAAAATGCGAACCGATTAATTATACCTTCGAAATTTAAAATTGAGAACCAAATTTTAATGCTACAAATTAAGAATGTTTTGTGAACTTGTTTTTCAAAATCACATTTTCAAAGTCGTTGTCCCCGATATCTCAAAAACTATTCGATCGATGTTCTCGAAATGTCGTGTATACCTATTTTAAACATATATATTTCGTGATTAAATTTTTATTGACAATATTTATTTTCGGAAGCCGCCATTTTGTTACAAAACAATATTTTCCAAAATTGTACCTTCATCCAATCACTAGCTATAGTCATATATATATTAATGAAATTTGTTTGCATTTTTGATATTGAATACGATGGCAACGACTTATTACCATGGACACCGTGAAGTTATGTTTTCAAAGTTCAATTATGTATTAAATTACATGTATTATTGATAAATAAATGAATATTTTGTCACCAAAAAATTCTGAAATGTTAATGAAAGATAACCTAACAAATATGTTATTGTAAGGTACCACATATTTTCATTTCGGTTCAAAAAAAAAAAAAAAAAACATATTATTTTGTCTCCTAAACATGTGCAACCCTTAAAGGGGTGTTAAAGCGACTCTATCGATAACGTCAATTCTTAACCTAAAATATTCAAATTGAACAGAAACTATATATATTTTCAAGTCCAAGTCTATCTTAGGGCACTTTTACGCGCTTTTTATGAATGTACGTCAATTTTCAGAGATATCAGTTTACAATTGGACGAGAATTCGCAAGAATAAAACTGAAATTTCACTTTTACAATTCGCATTTTCATTCTTACATCTTCTAGCCCGATTGTGAACCGTTTTCTCTAAAATTTAACGTAGATTCGTAAAAAACACGTATAATCGCCCTAAGATAGATTAATTCGTCTTGAAAATAAATTCAGTTTATCTTTTATTTGAATATTTTAGTTTTTGAATTTACATTATCGACCGAGTTGCTTTACCTTATCCGTAATAACGAACATTTAAAAAATATACGAGTAAAGAAAAGAAAATGAAAATCACGTGTCTTTTTAGATAACAACAATTATTTTCTATTTTCATTAATTTGATAAGTTCAAATCAATCGTAATTAATTAATCGTACTCTGTTATTGCCATTAATGAATTATTTCAATTTTAATTAAAGTGATTTTTTAATTGCACTTAAATTTTATTCACTTCGTTAATAAAAAGTAATTTTTCGTTTCAGTTTAAGCTTCGCGAATGTAAGAGAAAGTCAAATGCCGCTTTCTAAATGAATGTGACCTCCGATGGAAGATAAATGTATAACGATTTACTATATTGTATCCAAATGTCAAAAAGATCGAAACACCTTGTGCAATTTACGTGACGAAATGATGTAGAAATTTTGTATAATAATAATATTTTGAACTTTTAAATCGATTTGGTACAAAATGAGCAGCAACACTTGAAAAACTCGTAAAACAAAATATTAAACTAATAATAGTTCACGATGGTAAAACAAGACCTCTCTTATTCTTTTGGAGAACATCCTAGTAAACACGGATGAGAGTCGAAACCGTGCTTGTCATATTCATTCAACGAAAGAAAAGCATTAAAATAAATCAATTTTCAGAAACCGCGATTAAAATCGTACATTATCCCTGATATCAAAATTAACAATCGTTGGTTTCGATGTCTCACTTTAAATCTCGACGCATGAACAAACGCGAAAACCTCGGCAACGAAATTTGATTAAAATTATATATTTAATTAATTAATTATATTTAAAAACGTTTCATCAATTTAAAAGTTATTTTAAAAATGTTTAAAACGATCTTTCAATCTCATCGTATTCATTTCTATATAGTCTTTGTACTGCGCGATAAGAATGCTCGTCTATCTCTATCGTAAATTTTTCAAAAACGTCACGTCACTCTCGCAATTGGAAATCTCGATCACGATCCTATTTTTATATATTGAAAAATCTCGATCACGTATTTCTCGATCACTATAGTCAACTTGGAAGCTGGTGTAAACTTAAGTTTCAGTCAGGAGCGAACTCGCGGCTTCACTTACCGTCGATATCCTGAAGATACTTTACGAGTCGACAACCGCACGAGAAATGCGAGTACAATGGTAAGGCAGCCTTCAAGAGAGCTCGACGCACTCACTATAGGCAACTGCACTTCGCCGAGAACAAGAACAAGTTGAATATACCAGCCAGGAGCGTATAGCGCTTTAAAGGGTTCCAGAAACTGTAGGTTCTTGCCACCGGACAGACCGCTTTCTATTTGGTTGTTTTTTTTTTCCTTCTTTTTTTTTCTTATTTTTGGGCCGCTCTCCGCACGGGACTGGTTTATCCGATCCAGGGACGTATAGCCGGAGGGTCCGCGCCGATCGTATTGTTTTGCATATTGCTGCGAGAACAAAGGAATTTGTCTAAATATCCATAAATCACGGAAACTCGCGGCAGTCGATTTTTCAAAGAGGCCGGTGAATCCGCGCCATTGTACCGGCATCAAAATCCGACTCGTCGTCTTCATATTCCATTGAATTAAGGTCACATTATTTCGATTACGTGAGAAACAGTTCGCTCGAGACTTATATATATAGAGAGAACGCGCAGGTGGTTCTGCCATTCGATCATTTATAATGTTGTTGAAATGTATAGTAAAATGATTTATATATAGATCATGCTTATTTGTTTCATTTGATCGTGTGAAAATGTATGTAGACATATTTTTTATTAACATTTGCTTTTTGTCAATGAAGATATTAATGATGTTCTTTGCGCCCTCTAGAATAATTCTTTTTTTTTACGATTACAACTGAGTGGAATAAATTTTGATCAAGATTTAAAATTTTTATCTTTATATATTCTAAGGCACCCGAACGGATCATCAAATTCAATGCAATCTTCTCTAGCCAAGTAGAGAAATCAAATTTCTCCTGCGATTTCCTCTACTACGTTTCGAAAGTAATTTTTCTTCTTACTGAAGAAATAATACAGTGATTTTTCTCTACGTGATCTAATCAAAGTAAGAAACTACAGATTTTTCCAATTACATATTCAATTCTAAATATTAGAAAAGATGTCCTGAAATCCATGGAGAATGCCGACGCAATTAATACTTTACGGACGACTGGATGAAAAAACGGGGGTGTATCTACTGAAAAAAGTATAGGGCACAATGCGTAGAAATCTGACGTACAATATTCAACCTGTCATTAAATTATGTCAAAACATAACAATAAACAAACCAAACAAATGTCTCTTGTTTTAATCTATTAATGGATCTTTTTGCACGTGAACGATAAGTGTATGGTAAAAAAAAAAAATGAAAAATTGAATCATAACCATCAATATTCAGTAGATACGGCTAGTACTAAAATTCGTGAAGTTTCCGGATGGAATTCTCAGAATTCATGGAATATTCGAATTTCTTAGAATTTCAACAATCCTAAAATTCGTCGAATCCTTTTCCAGAATTGTCTCAATCCACAAATAAAAATCCTAGACTTGTGACGATTATTAGAATATTAAAGAATCAAGAGAATTTTTGTAATTCGTAGAATTGTCAAAATATTTTTGATTCTTTTTATTCTTACGATGCCGAGAAATACAAAACTAAAGCTGTAGAATTCTCAACATTTCTAGGAGAATAATGTCAAGTTATTTAAGAAATACATTAAATTTTTAAAATTCTAACAATTCTAAACTTCCGAAAAAATTCTTTACAATTCTTGATATTCGTGTAAACATTTTTCCCAGCAAGAAAAATTCGCTTTTAATTTTTTTAATTCTAAAAGTTCTAAGAAATCCTACAAATATCAAAGACACAAATTGTAGTACGATTTCTTAGAATTTTGTAGAAATAAATGTTTTAAATTCATCTATGAATTTCTTAGAATTTCAACAATCCTAAAATTCATCGAATCCTTTTCCAGAATTATCTCAATCCACAATTAAAAATCCTAGACTTCTGACGATTATTAGAATATTAAAAAAATCGAAAGGATTTTAAAGATTTTTAAAATTTGTAAAATTCCTAGAATACTAAGAATAATCGTCCAGTTCTTGGAATTCTTTAGAATGCTGAATCTATTCTATTAAAAATATCAGAATTTTTTATCTTTTTTAAAAATATTCCCAGATTTTTCGAAACTTTTTAGAATTATTCCAATTTTGAAAGTTCTCATTCGTCACTTATAGTATTGATACTGCTACAACTTCAACAGCATAAAAATCACGTAGTCCTTTTACGAATATTTTTATTGTTATAGGATTATTTATTATTTCATTACTATTGACCGAGTAAACAATATATATATATATATATATATTTCTAAATTCTTCAATTTTCATTACGACCACATCTCAATTCTTTCGTTTCTACCTACGACAAGGAAGTAGTAGCGAAGTATTTTGTTTTGAAGCGCAAATGCAAAAGAATGGACGCAGGTGTCCGCGGTTTTAGGCACGACACTGGGAAGATCGCATGGTCAGATTGCGCGGTCATTGCACGGGGCTTTTCGGATCTCGATTTCGCGTTTTTATCCGTTTCTTTTTTTTTTTTTTTTTTTTTTTTTCGTCCTTTTGGATTCCCTTTGTTCCCCTTAATTCCCGACCCCCACTTTTTCGTTGCCCGGTCTCCCTTCCCTTCCAAGATCGCGTCTCTTCCCCCGCCCTTTCACGACTTCTCGCCGCTTCATCTTTGTCCGTTTTTCTACCCCTCTTCGTTTCGAGCCCGGATCGAGTCGTTTTTATTTTCAGGAACATCTGGTGGCTGTCACGCGGACAAAGAGACGTGGCTCTCTCTTAGAAACTCTTAAAGGCTTCGGGGGTGGTTCTTTTTCCGTGACCAGTGCAGCATGTGCTCTTTTATCTTCACCTATACGCTTTATTTACAAACACGACCCTCGGTGGTTGTTATTGCTCGACTATACCAGTCTATATACACATATATACATCTACTAGACTTCAAGGACCGCGGGGGAGTCGTTGAGAATATTATTGCTCAACGTAGTCGTAGTGGGATTGGATTCTAAGCGAGTCGAAGTTAGGTCAGGAACCGTTGAGATTTCTAGACATTTCTGCAAAAAAAAAAAGTTAGATTTTGAGGTCTTGCCGGATAATTTTCATTCTTGATCAATTTGTCAAATGTTTGCATTTGCTAGAACATCCGTGTGCATTGTTCATCCTTCATCTTTCTACGTTTCATTATGTTTTTTTGAAGGGTTATGAAACTTAAAAGAATGATCATCATCCTTTGGATGTTAGGAATCCACTTTGAATTAGTTGGGACCTTTCTACCACAACACAAAACATTGTCTGATGGTGTGTTCTTTAAGTTCATTTCTTCACGAGTGAAGAAACCATGGTGTTTCTACATCTATGACCTCAAGATCAGCTGGAAAGACTTGGGTTTCTCGCCATGCCATGACTGCAGACATGAAGTCCATGACAGTTAAATAAATAATTGATCATGAACACATGGACTGATCTAAGAACACCTACAATTGGTTCTTTCTAAGACATTGAATTTCAGAACTCAATGAGGTGGACATAAATATAGAGTTGGTTTTAGGGGTCTCTGATGACTTTTTGAAAACTTTAGGTCACTTATAATCGGATTAAAAATTCAGATCGTTTCGTGGAATGAAGAAACGACACGCTTGGATGCTTTACATTGCAACCTTATTAACAATGGACAGAGGGACGAAACATTTGTACGAGATCATTTCTTTACACTGTGCAACATATTTCAAAAAGTGTCGGTCCTATCGCTCTTTTCCACATAATCATTTGTTTGAAAAAGATCTGTCAACTTGAGGTCACGTCTAAAATACTTCATCTCTTGTCAAAAATACGTTTCGAAGCGTTTCAGCAGTTTTAGAGTAGTTCATTGTGTCCGAAACCTGTACTCAAATTGTCATACTTTTATTAAGTCTCAAGTACGCTTTATCCTCGGAGATTGACGAAAGTAGTTTTGGCGAAGTTGAAATGAAGAACTTGTTCTCGAACAATTGTTTCACGCTGCGTACATACCGTGTGGGCAACGATATTAGACAGCAAGGGTTTCTCTGATTGTTACTTTCTTTATTTCGATAAAAGAAGACGACAAATCGAGTAATTTCGCAAGACTGCCCTTTCCTTATATACTCGATGCAGAATTCGTTGGAAATGTGTCACATGCGATTGCCGTGTGACACCTGTCACATGTCGTACGTAATATATTCGCACTTCGTCCGCTGAACATTTATCATAAAATGTTAAGTATAGTGAACAACAAAACGTGAAAGAAACGAAAAAAAAACATCTAAATGTACTTAAAAAACCAATAGAATCGTGAAAAAATAATCAAAAAATACTGGCAGGACGTCGGCACATTGTTTCCGAATGATTGAATGTTGTGAAGCGAGACGGACGTAGGCGCTTCTTTTCTTCTCGAAAGGCTTGTCCGGGTTATAAGACGTTTGCTAAGGGATCAATGTCCTATATAAGGAAGTTTTTTTATTTCTTTTACCACAGTCGATTTGCAGACTGTCCTTTGTTCAGCAGTACACCTCCAGATGCGCACTCGTTACGCTTTACGCAACATTAATTCAACGTCTCGTACTTCCGTATTGTACTTCTTAAATTTCCTTCAGGTGAGCCTTTATACTATTTCGAAATCGTTCATTTGTTACGTTTGTCTTTTAAATTGACATTGTAATAGTTTGATGATTTTTGTTGTGTTCTTTGCAATAGTAATTTTTCTTAAAAAGAATAATTCTTTACGAACGGTGGTTAATCAGTGAAATAAAAAACACAAAAAAAAAGAACAAGAGTGAGTAAAAGTCTACTTTACACCCTAGTTAGGAAATGTAGGATTTTTTAAATAGGAAAAGTCAGCGCATTTGTCAGTGATTGAAAGTATAGACCTTTAATATTTGCTAATAGTGACGAAACATTGAAAAATGCTTAGGTACATTTTTATTTTCCAATTCTATGTAAAGAAATGATTATTAAAAATATTATCAATTCATATTTCTTTTTGTTCTTCAGTTAATAAAATTATTATTATATTTTCATAATTTACACCATATTATTTGCTGTTGGAAAAAAAATGAAAATAAGGTAGAACTGGATTTTACGTGACTGTCTTAAATAGCGTTACAGAGCGTTTCAACTATGTACCTGCTGTAATTAACTGCATACACATATCCGTTGAAAGTAATTATTATGTATATCCAATTTGCAGTGGAAGCAATGGAAAGATTTATGATGTACATAAATTCAGCTGTCCTTATACCCTGGTAGAAATTCTGTTCAATTTTACTAGACACAAGCTAATTAATGTCTAAAATCATTGGTTTAAAAATGTATGCAAAGCGTTCATAAACTGAACAAATAACTATAGACAAAAATAAATAAACCAGTTGTTTGTTACAAGACTATCCAAATATTAGATCTTAAAAATTGGATTTACTAAGTGGGCACGATATTGCCTAAATATCTTGCCTAATAACTGTTCAGTCAAATTATTCAAAATTTGTACGCAATAATCATTTTTAATAACTGTGCAGTGAAATTTAAAAAAAGAGAATGGACAAGTATTAGATACATGCTATCCAGTAAAAATAGGCAGTTCATTTTTTTTAAATAACCTTTTAAAACCGTTTCCTTATTTGTTTTGAAATACAGTACTTATGCAAACTTAGCAGTCTATGACATTTTCACTAATTTTCTTTTATAATTTAATAAACACATAATAAAACACCGAGATCTAAGTAAATATTGGAGAAGATGAGGTTGAGATCAGCAATCCTGTAGCATAAGATGACGAACAAACCTTACATGTCCGCAAGCTGATAAAAATGAAAAGTTTTATGACAATAACAATGTGAATTTTAATAATACGAACAAAGAATATATGATGAAACTTATGAACAAAGTGTTGGTATATGTGTCACGACTTATTAAATGTAATTGAAGATCATTATGTCTAAGGTGGACATAATCATATTCATAAAAATATTACAATAATATTAGGTAGAATGAAGGCTGAAATTGGACAGAAACTGGGTGCAAATTGTACAAGATTTATCTATAATTAATATACAAGGAAATGTTACATTTCCAATAAATAGGAAACTGGTCAGTTATATTGTCCACAAAGTAGTCAGTGTATAAGTGAATAAATGGATTGGGCAAAAACTTTGGAATAATTAGGCGCAATTTCTACCAGTAGGGTATGGTTCGAATGTTTTCCTATATGTATAGTGAATATCCCGTTATGAAATTCCTACAAAATGTTCAAATTTATAATAATAAATACACATATATATATAAACTAAATATTGAAATAAGGTTAAATAATAATATGAATTATATAAATATATATTATTTTTTTCATTCATTCCTCTATTAAAATAATATTAAAAACTTCTATTCTGATTATGTTTCTTAAGTGAAAAATTTCTTAAATAATTTTCTTTGAAATCAGAAATACGACTTGGATAAATGAAACCCAGTTATAACGTTTCGGCCTATTAAACTGAATTCCTCTATTAAACTGAAGAAATCCGTCATTGGTGGCCCTATTTTTAACACTTCCCACCTATGAATGGAGCAACAGGTGCACATTTTCTGAATTAGCTTCTTCAACGGCGGTTGTTTTCATGCCAAAATATCATTAATACGGGATAAGTTCATTCATGAAGGAAATCTCATTCCTTATGCTTAAAAAATTATTGAGTTTTCGTTTGAAGAAACGATAGTAAATAAATAATATATTTAATTATCAAATATGCAATAAAAAAAAAATACATTATATCAAATATATGTCTATGAAAGTAATCCAATTATTTAGTTATTTTTCCCTTGTAAACTAAATCGTACGTGTTTTCAATACTTTTAAATTTTCTAAATGTTGAAAAATTGTAATATTGACGCACTGAAAAAAAATGTCTATATTCAAGAAAATATATTTATTTGAATAGTAGCGAGTAAATATATATATTTACTTGAATTAAGAAAATTTGTTCTTCTTTTTAGTAAATCTTATATCTAATTCAACCCAGCAAAGACAATTCTGACAATTACGTATCTATGTAACAAGTAACAATGATGTAAATGTTAAGTAACTGCAGTAGAAATTGTAAGCATTTTTATTGGGTAATAACTAACTATTAGGCAAATATTTTGGCTTAAAAATGTACAAAATAAAAGTGTCTAAAAAATGCCCAATAATTG
>JAPYZR010005980.1:0-10195 GCA_030522945.1 Trichopria nigra
CTTCGACCCGTGTTACGAATTGCCAATACACTTACGCCGTTCTTTTCGAATTACACGGACACACAGGTCCTACATAAGCGGTGATACATACCGCGACAATTGTATTAAAATTGCCATATTACGATGATCTGCTCCATAAATACCTATATCCCAGGATCTTCAATTCACCAGAAAGTTGCTGACATTGATCAAGAGTTGCAGTACTTGAAAATAATTCTTGTCAGCAAAATAATGACATTGGCGCCTGCGCCAGTGAAATTGAGGACCGAACTCCTCGATCCTGTAATCTTATGATTTACGGTATCACAGAATGTCTACTTTTTGATGACCCTACATCTATCACTGTATACGCGTCGGGCAGTAAACCTCGCCCCATAATCGCAAAACTCAATTCCCGAGTGGAAGTTTTGCGAGTGGTATGTAATCATAATCGATTACCCCAAGGTACATCAGCAACGACCAATAAAACTAATATGCAGAGAGAGTTCAATAAGGATAATTAGGTCGGTCATCCGGATATTAAAACCATTAAGTACATCAACAATACTCCAACGTTGGTAACATCACAAAGTCTTTGAGCTAGGAGTATGGAGCTGAAACTAATTTTCGTCATTAATGAAACTCCAAATAACGAGAAACTAATTATTTATTACCAGAATGTACTTTTACTGAACAATAAATTGAGCTTTCTCGAGTCCATTCTACAACAACTGAACTCATGAACTTGGACTTTCCAATTACACAAATGCCCGATCCAAATTCAATAGGATTCAATGGGATATTTCCGTTAGAAATATACAGGATAGAATCGATTATAAAGTATCAGAAGTTCAAAAGGGTTTAACTGGAAATGCGCTTTCACGGATTCGAATGGGCTTCTATCGGATATCAACCGGTAACCTTTCAATGGGTTTGAATCGGAATTTTTTCTTTGCTAATTTGAGTGACATTGTATATTACGTACTGATCGATTCATGATTCAATATCAGGGCGCGGGTGTCGAGCCGCTAAGAGACTCGCCTCTGTTCATTAAAAATCTACAGAGCCAGCTCGCAGTAACAGACCAGTTTGCCGGAGCCAACTACGTGAGAGCAGTAAGAACGAAGTTAATGTCACATGGGACGAAGGCCGAGATTTAACAATTAAGGATCAACAATGTTGAATCCCATTGAATTTGGATCGGACGGTACGTAATACAATCTCACCGAAATTAGTAAAGAAAAATTTCCGATTCAAACCCTTTTAATGGGTACCGGTTGAAATCCGCTAGAAGCCCATTCAGATCGAAATGCGGGCATCTCCGATTAAATCCGGTTAAACCATAACTCACAAATTCAGTTAAAATCATGTTGATCTGGAAGCGATGACGTTCACGATCAAATCCCATTCAATTCGTTTTGGAGCTGCTAAGAGGATATCTGTCCGAAAAGCCCCGGGAATGGATGGATTCCCAGGCCTGGCAGTAAAGACCGCAGCGCTGAATGACCCAGATATCTTCCTGGATACATTTAGCGTGTGTCTGAAAGAGAGATGCTTCCCAGAGCAATGGAAGAAACAGAAGTTAGCACTGCTTTACAAGGGTTCTAAACCCTTGGACAAACCATCCGCACACCGGGGAATCCCCTATACTGTTTTCGCCCCCGAAGGGGGCGTAGAGGGGGAGGGTGGGCGAAACATGCCTACCGGTGGGGCCTTGCCCCCCGGACCCCTCCGCTTAAAAACTAGCCTGACCTAACTGTCACAACCTGTTTGGAACACATATGAGTTGTCCACATATATGCCTACATCGTGTAACTTTTGTGTCACCGAAATAGCCACCGCATCGGGAAATTAACGATGACGGTCATCAAAGTAGGCATTGGTCACCGAAATATCCACTTTAAACTCATAAACGTCATCAAAACAGACAAATTACATATTTATAAAGTGTTTATAAAAAAAAACACTTAAAAATTGACCTCCTTCCACTCCTGAAGTCCCAAACAGGGAAAGGCGATTGAAAATATACGAGGCCCACCATATAAAAAGGCCCACGAAAATGCGAAAAAGTTCATGTGAGTTGATCTCAGTTGATCTTAGCCGAGTTCAATCTTTTCCGATGTTCGGGACATTTAAAGTTAGCAGGCGAGCTATGCGCGCCAGGGTGCCATGCGCTCTTATAGCGCTTCCTCCCGATGTTACTATGCTATTATTATGCTATGCCCGCTTCCGGGCCCTTTACATTTACCTTCAAACACTGCCAGCTTCTCTAAGTAGAAAATCAGACTTGTGCAGACTGCTACGCTTCATCGAAGTCACTCATATTAGTGTCGTGCAGCTCCGCATTCGCGGAGAGAGAGAGAATATTAGCCGCATTTTCTTGATGAAAGGGTAGCCTTCCGTCAGTCCAATTCGATACCCTGGGGAAACCATCGTGGAAGAATTCTCTTATCTTCGGGCTCCGGCTCGCTCGCCGGATCATTCTCCCAGTCATCGTCCGGCGTCCTCTATTGCTTCGATGAACGAATTGCCTCCCGAATAGTGCTTCGAGTTGATCATCATCATGCGATTCTATCACAGCGTTGCACTTGAAGCTCTCGAGACCCGGCTAGCGTTCCCTGACAAGCTCTGAATATTTCATACATCTTCTATTTAATTTTAACTTTAAATTTTACATTGCCTCTTTTTTATCGCTTTTATCTCATGCACTCAAAAGGATTCAATCCTTCCTCATTTATTCTCCCTCTTCGCGTTCACATTCACTCAGACAAGCCGTAATGTTGTCGTTTTTAATTTGCAGCACCATCTTGGCGAATTCAGAGGCCAAGGTATTTTACGTATTCCTTGAACTGGATACTGACCGCCTGTATTTGAATTTTAGGGTTTTTTTCTTAATATCTGAAGCGTGCCGTCGCTCTGAGTACTTTTTATTTTTCAACTATGATTCGGTTGATATTTTAAAAATTTGATTTGAGGTTTGGCCGCAGAGAGTTGGAGTTTGGCTCCGGTGGACCAACAGTGCACCGTATTTGCAACTTCCTGCCCTTTTTTCGTTTTTCACTGACTGATCAGAGTTGACCAGGGATACTCTCCTGTCTCCAAAGTACCTTTTCATCACTTAGAAGACATTATTCGGGCATCCCGTGTCTTTGAGGCCTTGAAGACAGAGTGGCCATCAGACGTGGTCGAAGGCTCCCATTATGTCGAAGAGCTCATCGAGGACATATATTTCTTGGGAGCTTTTCGTTGTCGCGTTGAATAATGTTGAATAATGTTTAAACTGTTTTTTGCGTCCTTCCTCGGCATTTCTGGAGTGAAGCCAAGGTGTCGATTGAAGAGAGCCAGCGCTGTTTCCATAATCCTTGATAAAAGCAATTTTTCTAGTACCTTAACTGTCGAAAGACAGGCGTTGTATAATCTTCATAGTTGTTCCCCTATTGCGGCCCTACGTAGACCTTCTATGCGGTATGACCCCGGAGCTTTCCCACCTTTCAGGACTACACAGCCTTCTGAACGTCCAGCGCTTCGAAAGATTGGGTATTTTCCGCTCCAGATGGTTCTCTGGCAGTCCGCCTTGTGCGTTCCTACTCCGGAGTTCCCTCCATCACGTTATCACCCGTCACCAGCACTTCAAGGAATTTTTCAGTCGAAGTGATCTGGTGTATCCCCCATCGTTCTGCATTGATCTTAGTACTCCGTTGGTGTCTTGTTTCTACGATAGACTTTTGTAGACTTTGCCAAAGGATTACTCGTATCCTTCTTTGACGAAGAAACGTACAACTTTCTGTCGCCGCTCGGTCCCGTGAGTTTGCTTGCCCAAGCGATGCGGTCAAGCCGTTGGTCACCTGGAGCTTTGCCTTGCTCGTTGCTCGGGCCAATCCTTCTACAGGTCAACTGGGTCCCCGCATCCATTTATCTGGCTGCAGTCGACTTTCGTGGCCCCGATTTCGAGCGATGTATTTGTATTTCTTATATTTCCCTATACCCTTGTATATCATCAGTGGCTTAAGTTTATTCATTTTTTTCTCTTGTAGTCATTCACCCCCAACTTAAGGGCTCCCGGTTATAGGCCTCTTAACAGCGGTTTCCGTGTGGCAACCGTTCCATACTGTTCAGAGAGCCCGCCACCTATGTTTCATCGATGTCCATCGTACTATTGGAGTTCCAGGTTCCCTTGGGCATCCCATTAGGGGCATATGGCTACTCACTAATTCCGGAACCCAATATATAGTGAACCCAAACTTTACAGTGCAGGCATTTTATTTTCCATTTTCCAATAGAAAGTTCGCACAAAAATAGCGTTAGCTCGGTAAGCTACCTAGCAACTTTTCAATTTAATTTCGGACGGAAGAGTCAATTACTTGTGTAATTGCCGCGTTTACTCCAATCCGTTTGTTTTTGGCTTTTATATTTCTATAACTATATGTCTTTGTGGTCTCATTTTTATATGTATTTATCCTCCTAGGCTGTGTTAAGTTCTGCTTTGTCTTTTCTGACTGTTTAGGAATCTCCGAAAATGCAGTAATAGCATTCGCTGGAACTTCGCAGGTGCGTGGTCCCGGATTTCGTAAATAAAGTGACACGCAAACACTATAATGATGTTATTCAAAATATATGATTTATACATATATTTTATAATGGGTATATGTTATATTCCCAATAAGCGTGCGGAGACCAACAGGAGGTAGTCCGGTTGTCTCAAAGACAAACAGGTGACTGACTTTCAGGAGCCCTTGCATCGTGAAAACGATAGATAAATAAGTACAACTCTATCTCTTAGAACGCGCTCGCCCGAGCGCGGAGTGATCGGAGGATAGATGAAGACTGAGGTCGGACGACACAAAAAATGAGGTACGTTGTGGAGGGAACACTGCGGTGCTCCCTTTCTTTATTTTTCTTAAATGATCTCCACCGTTGCTTGTACACAAAGCTTAACAAAATATAACAAAAATATAACAAAATAAAAAGATAAATTGTTCCACAATTTACATATGGCAAATAAGTGACACCACACGAACCGAAGAACGGAACAGTTCCAAGGGAAGCTTAATGAAAATGAAGCCGAAAACCGTCCCTAAATCGCGAACTTGTGTCGCGCTGACTGAAATGCGATGTCGGATGCCGAAAGCGCGGTGTGTGTCGCTTTTGACGATTGACAAACCGAAATACGAACATGATTTCGCACGAGCGAACGACTAGGAGTCGGAATCGAAACGAAAAAACAGAACGAACGGTTCGATGCGTGCAAAGCTCACCTCAAATTCTCCTTCCGCGGTGCTTTTAAGTGCGCAAACATGTTTGAGAAGTATTTCAATGCAAACTTGTTTGTACCGATTTTGGCAAGGAGAAACAAGTCAAACGCTCGCCAGTAAACGCACGAATAAACATAAAGGGCTGTGCTCACCGAACTAAGCACCCGGACCCGACGCTAGGGCCGTACAAAGGTGCCAGGTAGCCCTCAAACGCGCATTATTATCAAACAAAATGTTTATTTATACTAGAATGCTGACCGACGTTCGCAACTAGCACTTAGCCGCATTCGCGAACACTGCTTACTTAATTACTTTAATTACTTGACATTTCCATGTTGTTTCGTCTATTTCTTTATTTATATTGTCTCTTTCTGGGACTCGTTGTTTAAGTTTCCAAATAATTTCTATTCCTACCTAACAGTCGACTGCGCAAAAGAAGCTAAATTGAATTAAACATCTAATGTTCACTAAAGCGGGAGGTCGTGTTTTCGCAGTAAACCACTACTGGCGCTTTCGAAATTCGACAAATAGGAAACATACAAGTTATAATTAATATACAAATCCTATACAACAAAAACCATTCCAAAAACTACTCCATAAATAACATCCACACACATTCCACACGCCAAAATCCTTTACAGATAGTCACGGAGCCTAACGTTTGCTCAATCGTAAAAGAAAACGTAGTAAAAAAAAATACCATACAGAAAAGTATAGGTAGTTTGTTGCTTACGAAGAGAGGTACATAATGCTCTTTTAGCTTTGCCTGGTATAGATATCGTAATAGTTACACTGTAACCTTGCAATATCTCTGGAGAAATAAACAAAAACAATTAATTCTCTATTCTTTCGGACCTCTCTCATTTCCGTTCTCCGCATAGAAAGCTTTATAAGAAGGAACAAATTAAAAAAAATCCTTTTCTCCTTTGTCATAGTGGCCGGGGCCCAACAACGCCGTCGCCAGAAAAAGACAGAACGCGTGGTAGCTGCGCTGCGGGCTACCTGGAACGACGGTCGACGTGGATCATCCCGTGGACCTTCGGTTTTGGCCACAACCTGCGGTTTACCACTCCTCCTTTCAATTGACAACTCAACTGCAGCTCCCGTTGAATCCTCACCTCCATCTCAATCAATCCCAAAACTTGTAATTCCTCACGATGAATATTGAGAGCGACATAAACTGAAGCAATAAACTTCTTTTTTTTAAATTGTTGTTTTTATTTCATTTTTCTATCTTACTATCTCACCTCATCCCCAGCAACCGCTGCTCCAATTAAAAAACTCTCTGTCGACTCCTCAAGTCGACCAGTCCTTTCGGCATTCTTAGTTCGGGAAGTCTATGACCCTGGCACCACGCAGATGTTTATAAAGAATTCTTGACGTCAGTTATTATTAGACTATCATCTGTGATGCCTGATCACGAATTATTGTGTATGGTGAGAGTTCAGTACATCCCACGGTGACGCCAGCAGTGTGCTGAGTTGGTTTATCGGACCTTTGCTTTCCTGGGAGTCAACTATCCGTTAGAAAGGGTATACCCTATACTTATTATTTGCATGAAGCACTTATGTTAAGAATCTTCAAGTTCAAGACCAGCTACTAGCCTTAGATGAACATCATGCAGCAACGTTTTCTGAAGTGTCGGTCCCGAACAATTTGTATTTACCAAACCGCGTTCTTTAGTTCAATTTCTTGAACGAAAATTACGATGGTATAGCAAATATTTTAAAGAATTTCGACTGGTGTAATCTCTTCTCGGATTCGTCGATAGATTCGTTCCTAAACAAATGTTACGATGTACTCTATTCAACGTTTCATTAATATGTTAATTCCAAAGAGGAGAGAAAATATCAGCACATATCCTAAATGGTATATCACCTTAAAGAAACACCTTATTAACGAGAAAAAATTAGATTACATAAAATAGAAATGCTCACATCTTCATAAAGATTATATACAGTTTAAATAGTTACGGGAAAAATGTATCCGGGAATCTCGTGCATCGCATAAATCGCATATTTCAGCTATTGAAACAGGTATTCAGAAGAGCATAAAATCTTTTTGGAATCACGTAAATAAACTGAAAAAGACTTCCGGTTTACTCAATAATATGTGTTGGGGCGATAAATCGGCGTCCACCAATTACAACATGGTTGTTAGCGTAAGCAAGCGACACCGACTTCAACAAGGCGTCCTACCTTACCAACACTATCGGTAATGCTTCTACTGCGCCAGTCAGACCCCTCGCAGCGATGAGTCCCCCTACTATAAATTCGCAATTTATAATTCGCGACCCCCACTCTAGTTCAGTTCCACTCTACGCTTCCGAACGAGCATACCGTTCCGCGATCGGTCTTAAAAGTATAGCTCACGTTTCGGCGCGTCAAAAGAGTAACTCCGATTTGCAATTTTACGCAGTCCCCATAAATCGCAACGAAAAGACTCTGCACCCTACGTGTGACTCGCTGTAGTCACCAACGCGTAGTGCATTTTGACGTTGTGGCTAAGTGAAGTAAGATGTAGTCGGTGCCCTTATACCGCGTTTCATTTCACCACACCTTTTTCCGATTCCAATCTTCGCCCAACCAGTCAGTATCCGACAGCACGGGGAGGATCGCCCTCTACGACTCCTCCGCGCGCACAATGGTGAACTTATTATTCATAGGTCTCTCATCAGTGGGTATTTCCATCCATTCGAAAATCTGCATTTATTTTTCCAGTTCTTAAGACCGGCAATAATCAAGATATAACCAACTATAGACGCATCTCAAAGTTATGTTGCTTTTCTAAAACTCTTGATTCAATTCTCGTTAAACGCTTTTCTTTATTTCTTTCGAAACTTATGTTAGAGGTATTTCGGATGTGACAAACCTTCAGTTGTACAGCAACTACTTCATCTCGTCTTTTAAGCAGGATCGCCAAATCAACTCAATCTATTTCAATTTTTCTGAATCTTTCGATTCAATCAACCATGGTGTTTTGTTACAAGGAGGTTTGGAAGTCGGGAATCCGTGGAACGCTTTTTTGTTAGCTTGAGTCATATTTGGCTTCTCGAACTCAGTCCGTGAGAATTTCAGGAGCGATATCTGAATTTGTAAATGTAACATCTGGCGTGCCCCAAGGTTCTCACCTTGGTCCTATTTTATTTATTCTTTTCATAAATTACTTGCCACATCATGCTTAATCTATGCAGATGACATTAACTTGTTTTATAGAGTTGAAAGCCCATTGAACGCGTCTAAATTACAATTAGATATCAATAATTTACTCAAATGGTCGCTAGATAACGATTTACCCCTTAATTACGGGAAAATGTCTTTCATAGAGTCATATCCTTCCTGAAGTAAAACTTTGTACTTAATGACATACCGTTACTAAGAGTTGAATTGACGTCCGACATAGGTGTTACTTTCGATATATCTCTTTCTTTTTTCGAATATATTAAAAATACAACTATTAGAACTTTACGAGGTTCTGACTTTATTAAGAAGGCTTGATAGATTTTATTAAACCCGAAACTATACTATGTTTATATAAAACATTAGTCGTTCCTATTCTTACCTATGACGCAGTACTATGGACTCCATATACCAAAACCTTCAATAATCAGCATATCTCATAAAATAGACCGTAAGTTATATAGACCAATTATAGTCCAATTATGCACCCAAATAGCGGCCTCGGGCTCGTTTAATATTGAATAAATAAATAAATAAATAAATAAATTAATTAAATAAATGGAATTTTACGTCGGTTTCCTTTTCAATTAATATATTTTGGAATATTCTTTTTTGCATATTCATATATGTTTGCATATAGAAGTCCCCGATTGATGCAGAATCGAGGCGGGTAGCGTAATATCGCGAAATAGGGGGTCCGTCTCGAGACGATGGCATCAGTTCAGTTCATTGCTCAGTATCAAGAGAAGTCACGCTTCGCGCCGATTTGTGGAGGCTTTTCGAGAAAATTCTGGTTTGAGCGTCGAAAAGACGCCGACATGTATCGAGCCTAATGTGAGGAGTTTCAATTAAATTGAATGTGATGGGTGGAATGAAGCTACAGTTTAAGAGTTTATGTGTTTTGAGGGAGAAAAAATGAGGGTTTGTGTTATGGTGTGGTTAAGGATAAGACTACTTTGCTCGGACCCGGAGACGAGGGATGCCATGTAATGGTTGAGATAGTAGCGGTAAAAGTGGACATCACTGGCAAAAATGAAGATGATATTACGGCAGTATTGGATACGGGAAAAGAAGGTACTTAAAAGTGTGAGGAAAATGATGGAGCGAAGGCTGCATACATGCGGCAGTCCATACGTAGCGACGCAAGGTTAAGTTAAGTTAGGTTAGGTTAGGTTAGGTTAGGTTAGGTTAGGTTGGAAAGCATCCAGTTAATTGCAAGGTCATCGAACCCAAGTTTCGACGGAGGCAGGTTAGGATTGAGTAATTTAGGGTGTCAACGGCTCGAAAAGGATAAGTACGAATGCCTTGTCGAGGGCGGCGCGGACATCAACGAAGATTTGCGAAAGGCAGACTGGGAGCTATGGTATTCCATAAATCCACATTGATGTGGATATTTTCTCTAATTCCAATGTTTATTTACAATATATCACAGGTGACAATAAGTAAATATTTATACATCTAATGAAAAATAACAATAAGGTACATAGCCTTTGGTGAGTAGCATTCAGAAACTAGTTACAAATTGTTATATTATAATGCTAATATATATATATATAATTATATCTTTGGTACAGTTTGGGGACTGTCCGGAAAAACGTTGCGAAGCAACGGGGAATTCCCTATACTATCTTCGCCCCCGAAGGGGGCGCGTGGGGGGGGGGGGGGGGGGGCGGGGGGGGGGGGCGGGGCGGGGGGGCTGCGCCCCCCCGGACCCCCCGCTTAAAACTAGCCTAACCTAACTGTCACAACCTGCCTAAAACTCGGTTTTTTATTCCGCATCGTGTA
>JAPYZR010005981.1:0-10193 GCA_030522945.1 Trichopria nigra
GTGCGGGAATCACCTATTTTGCGCACTTGTTGCGTAATATACTGTACTGAACCCATTTAGAGACTTGATGATGAGAAGCTGCGTAAAGTTGTGTATATATGATTCAATCGTTTGCAAAACCGATCAATAACCATGTGAAATTATTATTATTATTATTATTATTAACTTTATGATTATTTTTTATTTTCAGAAGCCGTACGCGTGTCAAGTGTTCGGTTGCGGAAAACGCTACACTGACCCATCGTCTTTGCGGAAACACGCGAAGAATCACGCGGACCTTTCACCTTCGGTTTCGACTTCGTCTGCTGATGCAAGACTTGCTTCTGGTTACTCTTGCAAATCAAAGACGAACCACAGTTTGAAGAATAATTATGCTCTGACGACAAAGTCGCAAATCGAAGTGCCGAACAAGCCAAACACAAAATCTGACATTTTCGACGATCTCGATCTAGAATTCTACGGTGCAACGTCACCGTCCCAACCTGGACGCGTCCCTACGAACATGGAGGACAGTCAGGAATTTATCCCTTATGAAACGGTCGCGAGGTTTATTGTCGAAGAGGGCGGACAAGTCTGCATGGACAATACCGGTAAGTCCTCTTTTCATTTTCAAAATATTTTTAAATTTTCAAAAGTCTGTTGCCTAAAGACCCATTTTAATTAAAATACTTGGATTTTTGTAGCTAGTCGTTAATTGGGTTGTTTCTTATATTTCCGGATGTGAACCGTGTTTGGAAATTGAAAATTGAAGATTGAACTTAAAATTCATTAATTATTATCTTAACTTTTACGATATTTACTCAAGAAATTATTCAGTTTGTCAACAGTCTAATTTTAAAATCAAGAGACAAATAACATAATCGCGTGAAAACGTATAATTAAAATTTGTCGACAATATTGATAATTGCTTATGCAAAATGTATTTTTAATAAGTGCTTTATAATTGTCAATATTTGATACATTTAAAAATATCTTTTTCCTCGTGTTAACAAAACATCTTTCTCATTTCAAATTAAGTTGCTCGAATCCGGCAAATTTTCCGGCTTTAATCAATAATTTTTTAATCGTATAAAGTAATCGTTTGCTGACATGTAAATAACGTTAATAAATAAAATTTAATGAACTCTATATGGAATACGAATATGTCAAGTGATAACCATAATCGTAATGGACTGCGTAATGAACATAATGCAATGCCATATAAAAGTTATCAATCGAATGGTAAATGGTCTCAATATCATCAGTGAAGTAAATTTCGAATGACCTAATTTTGTCGTCTATAAAAACATTAATCTCATTGCGAATGTTATAGTTCTTTTAGCAGAAAATTGTTGCTAAAATTTCGTTGAACAAGTCGAACGTGCTTCAAAGCTGGACAAATTTTTAACTAAATCTTCCGCTACTTTTCGTAAAAGTACTAAGCAGAATAAATTATTCGTGAGTCGTGGATTGACAAACTTTCAGTCAACGTCCCTACCTATTGTTCGGTATTTCTCTCTATACATATATACGAGTGACGTGTCGCGGACGCTGATTTTGTTCCTATACATTATCTTGCAATGTTAAATCTGTCACTAAAGTTTGAGCAATTTAATTATGATATATAGAATATGAAAAGGACCAAAATAAAAGTAAACCTTCTGTATAAAATCTAATACGCTGCGTAACCTCACATAACCAAATATGGCGCGAGATGATCGTACGATAAAAATGTAACGTTATCTATCTCAGCTTCGCATATAAATAAATCACGCCCTTTCTCAAACATAACCTGAAAATTAACCTCAAAAAAACCTGCTTCGATCATGTTAATACGCAATGAAGCTAATAACTTATGGTCCACTTGGATGTTGAATTTACAAGATTCTGAAATTCGAATCTCCATAAATCAAAACCCGGAATTTTTTTGTACACCACCTAAAACAGTAGGGCAGTGGAAAAAAGCCGTCGACACGCGCAAACGGCACTTTGCGCATCGATGGACCCACGCGCTCAAATGTGTCCCTCCTCCATTTTGAATCTCAGAGGAGGTGAGGCCCTCGCGGCATTTGTACCCCATAGCGAGGTCTAAAATAAAATTCCGCCTGTACGTTTTGACACGCGCACGCCACGCGACACATGCTATACGCATGCTTCGCCGCTTCCATTTTTGCCACGACCCCGTCGACGATCTCAATTTTATTATTTTGTCTCGCTTACTATTTTGGCGCCCCATTTCTTATCATTGTTTACCCTTTTGTGTTTTTAGGATTCCCGATGGACGATGACGTTTCTGGTCTCCAGGACTTAGGTTCAGACATCGAACAACAGTTCTTCGACCTCGGCAGCATTGACGAGTCTGTCTTCATAACCGGATGAAACGTGCAACGGTGCGAGACATGATGTCGAAGATCAAAATTGAAAATTTAACTACACCAAGAAGGTAATCTTCGATAATTGTATACGGAAGATTTGGATTCATCGTAATCGATGGTTAAAGAAGCGAAAAAAATATCGAAGACAAACTTACCGACGAGGCATACTATACTGCAGATACCAAAGAGGAATAATAGGAAAATAGTAACAAAAGCGATTGTTTCAAGGACAAAGGCATCGATTCGATAAATATTTTAAACGAGTGTCAATGATTATGTGAACGTTGACAGAATATTAAAGGTTTTCACTACAATAACTATTAAGGACAACAGTAAAATGATGTACTTATAAAACAGTCAATTTAAACGAATAAGATGCGTTCAAATACTGGATATCATAAATTACTTACGTCCGGAATTAAAGCAACAATGACAATAAATATCATCGTATATCAACGACTATTGGAGACGACAACATCTTCAAGAAATCGTCCCGACATAGAAAATATTTCAGTACCTCAATCATGTCGCAGTTGCAGGCCAACTACTGGCTCCTTAGTAGGTGCATAATGCCCATGCGGTCGCCTGACATTGAGGTCTTCAAGTCACTCGGAAATTGAAGAAGTACTCGTCAAGAATACGGACGATATCAGACAAATGTTCCAAGAAGGAATAATTTTTATACTGTAACTAATTTAAAACAAATAAAGTTACAGAGTTTAGAAATTCTTTGGTCAATGTACTACTGATGAAAGTATTAAAGACCATCGCAATGATCGTATTTCTTGAAAAAAGAAAAAATCCTTATTCACAGAAGACTGAAAAACGGAATGATGCAAGACCGATGAATGATTTAACAAGCAATGTATTATTATCCGCAGCAAAGTGAGTTTTTATTTCATTATATTCAATCGAATTAATGATAATATGAAGAAACTATTATCTTTAGATGAGAGGTCCTATTATAAGAGTGCAGGCAGTATAATTGGTTCATTAAGACATTGAAGACTATTGTGTTAGATATTATAAAAAAAAAGCATTGGCGGCTATTCTAACGTGATCATTCATTAGGAACTCTGTTCGTGCATACTATACTAACCTTATATACTATGCAAGACATGTCGACGATAAAGAGGAAATTGGAATAAATTTTATCTGAAAATGTTTTCTATGAACATTAGAAGAACATTTCAAAAATTGTTATCATTTAATTTTACAAAGGCAATGATGAAAATAAATAACTTTTATAAAGTTGCATTTATATATATATATATATATATATATATATATGAATATTATCTATTGTATTTCGAAATAAATATCGTTATTTAGATCGCAAATTCGATATTCGATTATAAAAATAGTCAAGTATATTATTACGTCTTACATGTTAAAAAATTCGTCATAATTTTGTACATACGCGCTGTGTTGTAAATATTTTGTGAAAACAAAGAACTTTGATAGATAGTAATAGATAGTCATAGATGTAAGCGATTATTGGTTATGTACAAACTACTCTATTAGTATACGACATTTATACTAAGTAATTAATTAAGTTTTTATAACGCAATGGATTTCCTTAATTTTAATTTTTATAATCAAAATTCAGTAATGAATTCTTTTCATGTATCAATTCAACGAAAAAGATTGTATAAATCCAATTTGACTATATTAAAGCACCAATGAATAATCAAATTTAAAAATATAATAATAAAACGTTAATTGAAAAAAAAATTGATTTCGTTTCTTTCTTGCGATGAATATCTACGTTACAACAAACTGTTTGAAGAAAATCATCATGATCAAGAGTTAAATTTTCTTTACTTTCAAAACCTTTCTTACTTATTATTATATTTATCTTGCTTATTATTATTTGTTTGATTTAAATTTAGTCGATAAAAATTTAAAATAAAAGTTAATTTTATAGTAATAAAAGAATCCTTCTTATAATAATAGGACTTTACCTTGGATATTAAATTGAAGTATATAGGTTTCATTGAATTTTTCGTGTATTTTCTCAATGTATAATTACTTTATGCACAATCATTCAGTGTAAAGAGGGTTTAAAATTCTATCGCTATATATATAAACGGATAAATAGTACTTGGATACGTATACTTTTAGAAAGATTTAGAAATCCAATTCAAACTATTTTCAGCAGTATAATAACGTAGGATAGACATTAAGTTATATTTCATATTTTACCTAATCTAGTGAATGTAAAGGAATTTTCTTGGAAGACTATATATATAATATGTTTTAACTTTAGAATGAACTTACTTCAGATTCAACTTACGATTTTAAATATATGTTCTAAACGATTTTTTTTTACTTTTATTATTATTATTATATATTCATCTTATTTCACTTTCTTCAAACCGCTATATATATCATTATCAAAAATATCGTATAGTTTTTAAAAATAAGTTTATCCAAAACATCGGAAAATGTATATACATGTGCGTTTCACGGTGTGGATAATTGCACACCGTAAACATAGTCGAAATATTTTTTAGATTATTTAAACAAATAATGAACTTTATGATTTTTACTTTGAAAATTTAAATTTAGTCGATTTGAAAATCTAAATTTAGTCGATTTGAAAATCCATGGTAAATTTACGACATAAACCACGGGTATAGTTTTACACGCGACTTGTACCTTTTTTATTTGAAATGTGACACGCAGTAAAAATACACCGACATTTTCTTTTTTACATTGCAGTGTTATTAGGAATTCAAGGTAAGGTTATTATTATATAAGCAAGAGTAAGAGCATGTATGTATAGTGAAGGGACTGTATACATCTGAATTGCACCTACATAACTTTATTGTCGAAATTCTATGTATACGTACGGAATCAGAACTGGTTAAATTAAACGTATAATAGAGTTATCTCACATAAACTTTAGAGGAAATTCCTTGAAAATGACACACATACATTAGGATAACTGAATCTCGAATTCATTCGCGGGGTATCTTCTTCGTTACTACGTTGATCCCTATATAAAAAAACAAAAGTTCTGTTCTACAGTCACTTTAAACGGCGGATGGTCCTTTTCATAAAACTCCCCCTCGCATCATGTTCAACGTCTTTTGAGTACAAAATTGATGATTAAATTTGCCGTACTCGTTGTGGATTTCTCTGCGCAGTTATCTCCATGCCATTGCGCATCCGAATAGATGGGTACTTGCCTAAAAGTCGGCTGCAGCCGCAAAATACGCTCACCTAGTTAGATATTTAAATTTGTAAAGGTTCTAATAAGGCGATGGATATTAAATGTTTAAAACTATATGAGCTGTCAGAAACAGTTGAGGGTAACAATAGGAAACTAACGATGAAGAATAAGATTAAGATTGGGCCATTGGAAGCAGTGTCACGCTCCGATTCGTTGTCAGTGGTGGTTTTTGGGCGAATAAGAAATCTGGGAGTTTCCAGAATGGCCTTTGATTTAATTTGATCTGAATGGTAGCTCGCTTTCAGATGGACAGTATAAGTTCATGAGTTTCGGACACGTTGAATCGGAGTTTTGGTCAGTGCTGGCCTTTATATTGATTCATATTAATTACAAAATTAATTTTGTAATTCTTGGCCCAAAGTGAACGAGAAGTCCGACAATTTGTAGCGGTAATCTGGTTCGCTTGTCACTACTTCGCTTCTGAAGGAATAGTATATAGTTTGTTGGTTTCGAACACGTATATAGAATTGGAGTTGGGCTCCGATTTTTGATTGCAGTGCCTTTTCATGCCAACGAAAAGTTTAGAGGTGTGTAAGGTGAAATTTTAGCAAAGTCAAAATCAAATAGGCATTGATTTAAACAGAGTTCGAATTATATTCGAAATGGGTCGATCGAACTCAAATTCGATTCCCTTATAGCAACGCGGATTTATGGATAGTATCGGTGAGCCGATTTTTTTGTTTTTATTTTCATCTCTTAGCTACGGTTCAAGATCATTTTATTTATAATATTATCGATATAATACCGACAGGTTTTTTTAAATAAACGTGATTATATTCGGAGCATTTGCCTGGATTAATTTCAAACTTTACAAAGATGTTTAACAAATTGAAGGGATTTTCAAGATTTCAATATTCAGATATATTCGCAATCTGGTCGTAGAGCAAATCCTGCTATGTGAAAATTGAAGTCATGTTGAATCGTCATCAAAGACAAACTGTTCTTCCAACTCTTCATGATGCTAAATATTTCATAACTGCAACGTTAACCTATACCTGATAACAAGTTATATTAAAAGGTGAAGTTGAAATCTTAAGAACTATAAAATGTTTTGAAATTGAAAATAAATAAATATTCAAAAAGTAGTGGAAATTAATTTCTATTATATGAAATAAATGGTTACAAATTAAATGAATGAAAAGTAAGGAACACAATAAGCGCACTTAATGAAACCATACAATGTAAACAATTGCTCAGTTATTTTTTTCGTTTGCTACGTAAATAGGTCTCACAAACTAACGGTCGTTCGTTAACGGGAATCATTGTACAAAGTGTGCCTCGAAAATCGGACATAAAGTTTTCTTGCGTCTCATCCGAATGTTTCTGTAAAAAGTACAAATAGTAAAACAAATCAAAATTGAAATTAAAATTACATAGATTTATACATTTTACGAGTAACGACGATACTTGCACTTCCAAAATGAAAATTTCAATAGTTTCGCGTCTTATTTTATTCTGTTAATATTTAAGCATCCTACCAATTAAACTTACTCCGTTCGCTACAACGGTTGGTACGCTTCGAACTCGCGGAACTAACGCGTGCGTCCTGTCTCCATTTTCTGCAAGAAGTTGATCGCCTAATTTTCCTGATTCACACTGTGCGATGCGTTTTATAGATGCATCATTTAAACCAACATTTTTGGCACACTGCAATATAAAAGATGTGACCAAACTAGTTATGATGTTTATCTATATCTTTTATGTATATACATTTCTTTTGGTGTACCGAAATTTTCTTCACTTTAGGTATCAATCAAATCCCTCATCCAGATCTACTAGACAAACTTAAAAAAGAAGCTTTGAGTGCAGTAAAATTACTTGTTAATAGAATCTGCCTTATATAAGTACCTAACATATACTCTGATTCTTCGATCCGATGTAGCTATATCGTTATTGAAAATCCGAATCCCGTAAAAATGAATGGAAATATGATTCAAGATTTGCGAATAAATTGATTTTCTCACCGATAAGTTACAAATTTGTAACTTATACAGTAACTGGTACATCAGATAATGAGAAAAAATTCATATCTTTAAAAACGTATAAATATGACCGTTGCCTATAGGCTTACTGGAAAGTTTGGGATTATGACAGGAAATTATATCAAAAACTTCGTATATTAACCAAGTGAATAAACGAAAAAAAAACATAATAAATAAATAAATAAATAAATACGAAAAGCGGAAAAAATTATAGAAGATGTACAATTAATCAAAATCGTTCGTAACGGCCTACATAAGTTTACAATGGCCGACGCTAATTATAATAAAAAATAATCGATATGATTGAGTTTGAAAAACATTATAAAATCAATTATCCGATAACACTTTTCGTGAAAAGTTATCCATAACCATAGAAATTGCAACGTACTTTATTAACTGCTAGAACTGGATTATCGCTTGACATGACGCACCCAACGAATTTCACCATAAGCAACTCGCGTGCTTTTCCCGGGTCAGTGGTGTCGGTAATTTCTTTCAAAGTACAAGCCTGTAACATGTTTCCTTTGCATTCTTGGGGACCATGTTGGCACGTAAACGAAGTCCTTTTGTTACCTTCGCCTGGAGTGTACTACGAGTGTTTTTTAATAGACAAATGAGCAACATAAAATTGTATTAAACAAAAATGAAAAGGTTTTAATGAAAGAAACTGAATCTTAATTTTTTTACTAACATTAATTCTAGTATTCATCATTATGATAATTGTATAGTTTGTCTATACAATTTTTGTTTACATAGGTATAATTAGAGTTTAATAACGATACAAATAAATAAAGTAAAACTTATTATTATATGCGTATATAGTTACGTTTAAAAGGAATTTGGCATTTTTTTAAAAGTCATTCATTTTGATACGCTTCATAAAGTCCAATCGAATTATTAAACCTGATTCAGTATCAAATATAAATTCCAAATTAAAAGCATTAATCTACTTTTGTTGAACAAAAGTAATACTTTCCCTCTTATTCCACCAATAATAATACAATATTTTTGCTAGACGCACAATATTTCAACAAAGAGCAATAGATCCAATTTCATAAATACATATTTTACCGATGCATTTCCAAACGGTATAAAAGTTATATTGATAAAATCCTTTAGATCGAAGTACGTTGGCACAACTTCCGTCGAGAGAAACTGCATGCAATGATCGCACAAGGATTCATAATAGATTTCTAATTTTATAATTGTCCTTTTCGTCAGTGAAACGGCCTGTAATATTGAAATATTTATATTATTTGTGTGTATTTATAAATTTCCTGAAAAAAATAAAACAATAAAACGAAACAAAACAATACAAAAACAGCGAATTTGTAATATCGAAACATCATAAATTCATAAATTAACAATAAATAAGGGCAAAAGGGATTAAAAAGTGTGAAAACATTCATTTAAAAAAAATGCAATAGCTCGCCATATCAGAGAAAAGCATGTTACATTCATATAGAAAATATAATTTAAAAACATGACAATTACAGTGCGTAATAATTAACTGCAATTCTATACGTTGTCATGTATACTCAATAATAAATGTAAAAATTAAAATGAAACTAAAATGTGTTGCCTCTGACGGAATAACATATATCTTTCAGAATCATAAAACCAAAAAGAGTATAAATTGTAGGTACTTGTTTTGTCTTTTGAATTTCTGCTTTCTTTCCTCCGTCCTCCTGCCAAGCTGCAAAATACTAATGTATGATTTAATGGATCCGTTGAAATAAATTTCACAATGTTTATCAAATTACTCTTACAAGTTGGAAAACACAAAAAAAGCCTATATTTAACTTTTCGTACATTTCTTTTTTGCTTTCCAATGTCTTCCCTCGCCTTCCAAATTGCAACTAAAATTTTCAATGAACTTTAGATATTTTTCAAAATAATACAAACATTAACTACGTTACTTGTTCGGTTTATTGGTTAAACGTTATATACTCACATCTCGCAAAAAAAGACATTTCGATAAAACGAAATTGAACACGTTAATTGTAGGTTATATAAACTTTTCAATTGTTTCAAGTCGTGAGAGAAATTTTTCGTGAAAAGGAAAGTGGTAAAATGATACTCAATAACTAAAAAGGCTGTAAAAAGACTAGACGAGATTTTTCTCGATTTTTCTCGATTTTTCGATAAATAATTAATAAATTGTATATGACTATACATTATTATATTGGATTTATTCAAACATTGAAAATTATAAAATTACAATACTTAAAATAATAAAATCATCTTAAAATAATAAAAAAAGTATAAACAAATTTATATGTGTATATTCTTTAATTCATAAAGTTCTATATGAGCTATTCATCAAAGATTCATGGGACTGCAAAAACAAAATAAAATTATCTGTAGAATCCCCGAAGATCACTTAATATAATTTCATTAGATGTAAAAATATGTCATTATCATTTAGTAAATATCGTTATCGTTAAAAAAATTGATTGAAATTCAACAACATGTATACATCAAGTCCCTCAAGGAAGATTTTGTAAACAGTTTAGAAAATATACTAAATTCGACATATTTTGAATTCAACGCGTTTGTTTACAAACAAACTTTTTGGGTACCGATGGGATCACCGTTGTCCTCTGTTAGACCAAATAT
>JAPYZR010005982.1:0-10604 GCA_030522945.1 Trichopria nigra
TTATTTCATGCCTAGAACATGTAAAAAAATTATGAAGCAATTTGGAGATGGGTCGGTCAAAAACTGTCCGGTTTGTAAAAGAATGTCTCATATATACTTTATTACTTTTTTTTTTAATATCTAAACTATATTAATTTTTATTGTTTTAATACAATCGATGATAAAACATACTTTCCAATAATCTCAAAACAATATTAAAGTATAATGCAAATATTCGCGTACATATAAATTTATATACATATTATATAAAGCAAGATTAAAGATCCATTTTTAACAGACAAATGGTGAATTTTTTTCTTTATTTCGAGGATCCGTTACAATAAATTTATAAATTTGAACATTTCGACTGCTCATTGCGATGGTCCTCATCAGAATTTATCCAACTCAATTTTTTTGTATATTTACTATTTAGTATATTTTTAGTATATTATAATGTAAAATTTATACAATTTTATGTAAAATTATTATTATATAAAAGAAATTCAATGAATGTTTGTTTATAATAGAAACAATTAAAGGTATTATAAGATTAAAGAGTTTTATACAGAAAATATAAATTAATTAACGCAATGAAGTAATGCGAACACGGGTCAGGCCAAGGTCTGTTATACATATATATATATATGAGTTTAAAGTAATGGAATTTGTGCGTCATATAGACATTTAAAAATATTGTAATTACAATTCTCGTATTTACTCCTTCAATGGCATGCATTTTTACATTTAATTAAATGCACCTTTTCCTTATTACGAATATAAAATATTATATAAGCATATATCGCTCTTATCACATTTAATATTCAAAACGTATTTAATTCATTCCATTTTATTTCATTTTAAAATCATAATCAAAAGTAAAGATGTTTCTTTTTTTAATAATGTTTCTGTCTGGGCATTAGTACATATTAAATATATAATCTATTTTTCACTATAACGAATTACAAAAGGATTCTTGGTTTAACGAAATAATTAAATAGAAATTATAATGCATCAAATATAATGTAACGTATTATTCGTAATATATTAACAATTTTCGTAATATTATAATAGTAGTCGTTAAAATTACGAAGGCATTTAATAATCAAGCGCATAACTGATTGATCGCAATGCATTCGCAGACGTACCGGGACCGAAAATCGTTGGAATTCACCTGCCACACAGCGTTCTTCGTGTCCATTGTCATCGTGCAATGGGCCGATCTGATCGTCTGCAAGACACGTCGTAACTCCATCGTCCACCAGGGCATGAGAAACTGGGCCCTGAATTTCGGACTCATCTTCGAGACCGCTCTTGCCGCATTCCTAAGTTACACGCCCGGTATGGACAAAGGCCTCCGGATGTTCCCGCTCAAGTAAGTGTAGACACGACCAACAATCGAAATCAGATCGGAACGAAAACTTTCGTCTGTGAATAATTACCCCCCATGGCACTGTAGAGGGTATATGTATAATGTCGTCGAATTTCGGAACGAGAAAGACTAAGGAGAATAAATTTCCAAAAGGCAAATTCGAAGTGAATATATATTTAGGGATGTTTAATATTAGAATCTTTTTTTTAATAGGGGTATGGGCTCAAGTTGTCGGTGGTGTTACTGTCAAAATTTAATAGTATAATGACCAAAACAATTCATTTCGACTCCATTTTCCATGCTTTCATCCCACTTTAATGTTTTCTCGTATTGAAATAATATAAAATGGAAGAAAAGTGCGATGAAGAAGTCAAGGAATCTGTGAAACAATCCGTAATGATCTCGAGGTTCGCTTTATAGTCGTACATTTTTTGGGAAATTTGGAACTGACTGTTGCGTTCATGACTGCTGCCACAGTAGCGACACCTACAACTTTAAGATTACATCTCAGTTAAAACTCGATTTTTTTTTCAATTTATTAAATTCTATTGAATGTAGCAATTAATTCTGAATTACTCGATTTCGAAGTGCGGGGGTGTATCTGGAACGCGGTATATAATAATGTCCTCGTGGTGATTTTCGAGGCATCCCATTAAAATAGTTTCTCTCCTTTTGCAGATTCGTCTGGTGGCTGCCCGCAATTCCGTTCATGCTCGCCATCTTCATCTACGACGAGACGCGACGATTCTACCTCCGTCGAAATCCCGGCGGTTGGCTCGAGCAAGAAACTTACTATTAGATACAATATGCAGCGCGCGCGCGAGAGAGAGAGAGAGAGCGAGAGAGCGAGAGAGAGAGCGAGAGAGGACGAGTGCGAGAGAAAGATCGAGAGAGAGGGAGAGAGAAAGAGAGAGAAAGCGAGCGAAAGAAAGAAAGATAGAAAGAAAGAGCGGACAGATGCATACCCACGCAGAAACAAACTCGACCGACAGACGTACCTTAAGCTCATTCAGACGGGAGAGGCGACTTGGCAGATGAAGAGGAATCGAAGAAGACGTGCCACGAATGCAGAGTGTGAGACCTCGAAAAAGAGACAGAGAGCGAGAGAAAGATAGAGGAGACGAAGGAGAAGAAGAGAAAAAACGCGAAACGCGCTCACCGGGTCCGTAGGCTCGGCATTTAGGATACAATAAAAAAAAAACAAACAAACAAAGAACAAACAAATCAGTCACACTAGTCGTACTGTCCCGATCAACGACCACGACCCATGACCACGAGAAGGAGGAGGAGGAGGAGCACGGCGACCGGGTCGCCTCTGATCGGTCGCGAACCACCACCGGGGCGCCGACACGTTATATCGATGTACAGAGCGGAAGTTACGCGCGCCGCTGGTCGTCGCGACTGCCAATCAATCACTAGCCGCTCGAGAAGCTCCGATAAAAAGAAGAAAACAAAAACAAAACAAAAGAAGAAGAAGAAGAGAAATAGCGAAAAAAGAGGGAAAGAGTCGCACCGGGTCGCGGCGAAAAACGAAGATTTCACAAGAAAGGCCTAATGATAGGGTACGGTAAAAGTGGAGGAGAGTCGAGGAAGTGTCTCGGGCGACCATCGACGACGACGACGACGATGACCTGGAACGACGACACCTGGACAATGACGAGGACGACGAAGACAAAGTCTGCTGGGTGCAGTTGTCGCGCGCAGACTCGATCTCAAGCCTCGCGGCGGGCGCTACAGAGTTTACGGAGATGTTTTCCCCGGTGCGTACGCGCGTCTACGGGAGGTGCGGCTCTCTTATGCGAGCTCCACGGATCCACGATAATATAAGTAAAAAGAAAGAAAGAAAGAATGAAGATAAAGCATATACAATTGACGGCGAACGTCACGGGACGTCGAACGGGGTGTCGATAAACAGCGGCAAATGTTGCGTGGACGTCTTGTGATACCGTCGGCAACGTTCGTATATATAGAGAGACTCTTGTGTATTATTAAAGAGCGGCAGAATGATAAGCGGATGCGATAGCCGAAACAAACGAAATGACTATCGACGAAGATTGTGGGTAGGTGGAGGGAGCAACGCGCTCTGCGACACCGAGAATTCAACCTATTAATTATTAATTAACGCAGAGAAAGCAAGAGCAACAAAAGAAGCCGGCACGCTAGCTCGGGCACGACCCAGTCGAGCGACGCGGGGAGTTAACGATAAAGATGAAGAAGAAGAAGGAGGAGGAGAAGAAAAAGTATCTAATGAAATAATTAAAAAAAAAACCAACAAAAGAAAAAAAAACAAAAAGAAATAAATAAAACGCGTTCGCAGTATTCATTATTATTAATTAATTAATTAATTGACGGAGAAACGGAGGTAGAGGTGCAGTAACATCGCTCGGATCACGAATCGGATTCGCGCCATTCCGACGGACGTACACAGAGTCGGGACGTTGCGGCGCGGGAAAACAATATTACTAAATATATAGACGAAAGAAGCGAGACGGAGCGGTTACTACAGAATTAGCATGCAGTTTTAAAATACTACCACCTATAAATAGGGAGTTTACGGAAGAAATGAAGAAACGAACGTCTACGAAACGAAGAGAGAAGACGAAGAGGATGAAGAGAAGTAGGGGGGCCGTTTATTCGTTTACCGGACGGAGCTCTAAACCAGCGCGCATATAGGCGAAGAAACCGGAGGCAGTTGTATACCGGCGATCCGGTAATGAATTAATAAAATTGAAAATAAAAAAAGTCAAAAAAAAAAACAAACACGTAACGTACGAAGTCAGGTGGGGAAAAAAAAATAGAAAAAAAATGTTATTGATTATATCGCGGTAATAAAAGTTTAAACGTCAGTCCGAGTGAACAAAAAGAAACGAGTTGTATCTTAGACACAATGACCCGCGGCGAACAAACGAAAAGATATTATAATCGTAGCGGAGAAGCAACGACTAACACTCGATGAAAAATAAAATGATTGAAAAAAATTTAAAAAAAAAACACAAAAAACAAAAGTAATAAACACACGCAAAAAGCCACACGGTGTTTTTAGGGAGGAGAGTCGCGAAGGGAAAAGCGAAGTAAATAAACACACATTCTTACGTAGGTGAAAACTAAAAAAAAAGCAAGTAACGGTATAAAAAATAAAAAACATTCATTCTCTTAGTTTTTCATAGATTTAACGCCAAGCGGGACAGCTCGCTATAAATCACAGACCCCGGACCGAACGCCCTGTCCGCGTCGCAGCTCAGTCCGAGGTGTGGTAGCGCACGGTGACTTAAAAAACAAACACACGAATAAAATCGCCTTTTTCCGCTTTCGAGATCCGCGCGTGTTTTCCTTTCACCGTCTTATTTTGTTTCTCTTTTGCCTTTGTTTGGATTCGAGAGGGGAACAAAAGAAACAAGAGAGCAAAGAGCGACGCTGCCGCCTCCGATCGTCGCAGTCTCTCGTTCGATATTCGATTTGTCGTTGTCTCAAGCCGCGTCGCCGGCGGGAGCGTCGCTCCTCGAGAGTTCCTCGCCGCGATTAAGAATATGAAAATAAAAAAAAAAGAAAGAAACAACCAAACAAACAAACAAACTACCCGAAGTGTTCATGAAAAAAAAAAAGACGCGACCTTCGCCCCGCCGCCGGCTTCCCCGGTCGCCAACGTGGTCGTGCGCCAGAAGGGCGGAAAGCTTTCAATTTGCGCTCTTCTCGCTAACGACGACGACGACCGGGGAAATCGACGAGGCCTCGCGTCCCGATCTTAAAACGATTTTGCGAAAAAGGAAGAGCAGTTTTCCGATATGTAGCTTTTCGGGTCGTATTATCGTTTTTCGACGGGGATCCGAGCGCCGTATGCGGCGAAGGGAAAAGAATCCGGAGAGCGGCATTGATTTTTGCGAAACGTATAGTAACGAAAGGGAGGGAAGAACGAAAGAGCGAAGGAGAGGGAGATATGGAGCGAATGAGGGATCCGCGGTCGTCGACAGGGTGTTCCGTGCCGGGGGGCGTAGGAGCCCAAAAAAAAAAAAAAAATGCTTTGCCGACGTGCGCCGCCTCTCACATTAGGCTAATAATTTAAATAATAATGATATTATAATAATAATGATAATATGATACATGTTACAGTAAGATATTATTAGATGTAATTATTATATATGGTTTAGTCTAGATCGTGTTGTTGAAGAAAAAAAAACAAAGTACATATAAGATGAAAAAAACAAAAAAAAAATGAAAGAAAATCACGATGAGGGGAACGAAGTATGCCGAGAGAAAGAAAAAAGAATGGTAAAGTATATAAGGGTAAGGGGAGAAAGTAAGAAAGTGGGAGGGTGGGAAAGTGTGAGAGCGAGAGAAAGAAACGATGAATGAATGAAAAGGGGGAGAACAATTAAGAATAAGAGAAGAAGAAACGTGAGAGAGAATTTTCGGTCTAAGACCATCACGATCCATGCGGCGGACTGAGCGGGACTTTGACGCGGGCCTTTTTCAATTCGCGTTGTTGCTTCATTATCATTTTTTGGCGACGAAATAGCGCATGCTTTCAGCGAATACGAGATAAGACAAACAAACAAACAAACAAACAAACAAGTAAACAAACAAACATGTACGCGTCACGCGAAAGGAACTGAAGAAGAACAGATATATATACATATATGCGTATATCCAAGAAAGCTTTTCTCTCGAACACTACAAAAAGAAAGAAACGACAAAAAAAAGAGAAATTGATGACGGACTCGGCGCCGATAAAACAGCAACGTACCACCACGTACATGTTGGACCTTATTATCGCTTTTTCCGTTTCCATTCCATATACCTACCTACCCCCAACCCACTTTTTACATAAATACCTATAATCAAATGAATAATTATAATTCTGTTCTCCATACATCTATATACGGTAAAAGTTCTTCCTTTCGTCGGTTCCATTCGCTTCGTGAGGCGCGACGGGGGTATAGTAGGGGACGAGTCGTTCGTCGTCTCGCACGGAGACGAATATTATATAGCCGTCTGTTATAAAATCATCAACGGAGGAACGTATCGCAATTGTTCCTCCGGCTGTGTGCCTGAAGGAGGAAAGAATGCGCGCGAGAATGTGTTTTGAGCGAACATGTGTGTGTATCCTCGATTACGTCGCGATTACGAGAATAGAGGAAACGATAATCCGTTGTACGATAAGCGATATTGAATCTCAGCGTCGACAAATTATAAGCGAGAGAGAGAGAGAGAGCGAGAGAGAGAGAGAGAGAAGGGACGAAGGAGTGTAGCGAAGCTACAGTAAGAGAGAACGCGAGACGGAGAGCGAAAACGCGCGAGAGAGAAAGAGAGAGAGAGAGAGATCTGAAGGAACGTCGGCCCTGCGCAGCCCGCCACACATGACGGAATCATTGAATGATTAAAATAAAAATTGAATAATGTTTTATTAATATTGTACATATTTTAAATAATTGACGACGGACAGACAGATTGCGCGCGCGATCAGGGAGTCAAAGCCGCGGAGGCGACCCTCTATACATATATATATATATACACACCCACGTATATATGTATGTAGCGGTGTTGTCACTTGCGCGCCACATATTTCCCTATACATATACTTTGCGTTTTTCGTTTTAGCACCATACGTACACACATACACACACACGCCATATGCATACCCATCCGTCATCCCCGTCACACACACACACACCCTATACGTATATGCACTCGACGATAAGCTCACAGAGACACACGTTACACCCGCGCACTCTTATCGCGGCACACACACACACACACACATACCCGTAATATGCTCGTCACACTTACACACGAGCGTATTATTCACTCGTACGTTCTATATCTATAATCCACGATAAAACATCGACGACACGCGAAATACACCTAATATACGGACACCGGATTATATAAAGATATGCTATATAGCGCATGCGAAGACACCACGGCTGGACAGAGAGAGAGAGAGAGAAGAAAAAGAAGAAGAAGAAGAAAAAGAAGAAGAGAAACGCTCGAGAAAAAGAGAAGCCGCGATCAGGACGGAGAAAACACGTACACCGCTCTAACCCTATCTCTTGTACCTTCTAATTGACGATTTTTTTCGTATTATTATTATATCGATAAGTTCTGTTTTCACACGCGAATAAATTAAGGAACAAACGAGAGACATTGTCCAACCCAAGTGTCATTACTTTTGATGTTAAATAAAAAATACGTAATTAATAAAAAAAAAAAAAAAAAAAAAAAAATAAAAAAAAAAAAAAAAAAAAAAAAAAGATTATGGTAAAAGGCTCTTGTTCGAGGATCCTGCAGAATGATCTTAAGTCGGAGATTATACATATAGGATACGGTGAGTATATATAGCTTATGTTATATGTATACATATATATATGTATATATACACGTAATAATCATCGATAAAAATTATCAAAGTTTTTCTTTTCCGTTCAATTTCTTATATAAAAAGTTTCTTTTGTATACCGGACTATGGAATGGGTGTTCGTAATTTAGTAAACTTTTGACGTTTCGGCTATTTCATGTAGATATATTCTTGAGGTTTATTCTATTAAAATTAGAAAAAATAATTAATTTTTAAACAAATTGTATAAACAAATTACACAAAAATGTTAAAAATAAAAATACACGACAGAAAAAAACATAAAATCGATGCAAAGTGTAACAAAGGCTAATACAGCTCCAAAAAGAAATGTTTTTAAAATGGAAAATTAAATATTTCCGAAAGCATTTTTCAAAACATAAAATTAATAAAAATATCATACTTGTAATATTAAAACTTAATTTTGTGACAAACGCACTTATTGGTCAATGTAATTAAAAATCATCATGCTCGTCGAAAAATCTATAACCATGATCCGTGAAAAAGAAAAACTGCAATAACAAATTAAAAACGTTATAAAAACACAAATTATTCATTAAAATGTAAAAAATTTTAAAGAAAAACGTTATTATTACACTTGTCTACAATTGGGATGGTAAAGGCAAACTGAAAAGTCGTTCGAAAGCATTCAAATTAAAGTAAATTCAAAACATACACATAATCGTAAACTATGTTATATTTATGTTTATGTTATACATTGCTTTTAGAAATAGAAAAGTGAAAGATATATAATTCTGATAAATTTAATTTTTCAAATCTAATATTAACTGAACATTTATTATTTTTCTTGATGGAAAATTTTTCTCTATATATTTATCCTTTTATTTTTAATTTGTTCAATGAATAAAATTTTTGTATTATCAAAATCAAGCGTGTATCCGGTATAAACTCTATGTACTGTTAACCTTGTACATTTTTTTACATCTTCTTTAAATATTTGTTTCGTGTTCATTAATTCTAATTTTTAACGATCGTCCCATTTCTCCAATGAAAACTCCATTGCAGTTTTTACATTTTATTTCGTAAACTATACCTCTCTTTTTAATGTAAATTGCAATTTTATATCTTTAAATGGTTTAATGCCGCCTATATGTTGGTGTTAATTGATTTATTTAATATTCGAATATATTGTTATCGTTTAGAATACATTTAATATTATCCGAGGTACCATGGATATATATATGGAATATTAACCGTTTATATATGAAATTAGGGATATCGAAAGCAACACAACTCCGATTTTTTTGAAACTTGGTATACTTACGTAATTCGATGCACGGATTACAAAAATCACAGTGAAAATTGTCGCAAATTTTATTACCATGTTGAAAACCATAAAAACACCATAAATTCATGGTTTTTAGCGTTTATCTCACAAAATACCCAAAATTTCGAAAAATGCTTTCAAAAAAAGTTGTAGATCTCATTAAAATACATCTTTAATGTCCTATGCATTTTTTTAGCAAAAGTGAGTATATTTCGGACGCATTTCGAGTGTGTGGTGATATCCAGTTTTTTTCATTTTTCTCTAAAACTATCTCTCTTACACAAAAAATGTATCCTACATAAAATGTGTATTTTTAGAAGTCCTACAACTTTTGTCTAAAACATTTTTATACATTTTTCGTTTTTTATAAGTTAATTGTAAAGAAACCATTATTTTTATGGGTTTTTAAGTATTTTCACTATGAAGACAATCTAGTCGCCAATTTTCACTATGATTTTCGTAATCAGCGCATCGAATTACGTAAGTATACCAAGTTACAAAACAATCAAAATTGTGTTGCTTTCGGAAGTACACCCAAAATTAGTATTATTAGAAGTATTTTGTAATTTTTTGTAAAATTTATTGACTTTTTTTTAATACCTTCTTCTATATATAAATTAGGATAATTGTTATCACGTAAAATAGTTCTAACTAAGTTTAAATTGTTACGTCTGAATTTAATGTGAGAAATTTTGATCGCTCTGTCTATTAATCCATAAGCAGATGATCCTATTTTGTAAGAAATAGGATGATTTGAAGTAAATTTAAGATATCTACCCGAAAAAGTTTTTTTATGCATACCAATCTGCAATAAGTTTATTATTTTCATTAACTACTAAAACGTCAAGATAATTTAACTTGTTGCCAATTTGTTTTTCTAATGTGAAAGAAATTCTATTTTGTCTTGTTAAAATTGTGTCAATATCGTTATTATTGACAGAAGTAAAAATATCGTAAATATTATCTAAAATAAAACAGTTACTATGAAAGGTATAATTTATCTGTTAAAATATTTTCAATAAAAACTAAAGCCATTATAAATCTGCTATACTTTTATAATGGCTTTAATGGGGATCCCGCATTGCGAGCTTCCTATACGCGTACTTGAAGGTTCCCAGTAAATGAAAAAGGATTGGGAGGTCAAATTTTGGATTAAGAAGGATTCAGAATGATTAAGATGGATTCATTTTACATACCAATGAATACTTGAGCCGAGTTAAAACGAAATGCTATAGTTAATTTTCTTACTCGTTTTTCCAAGTTACTATTTTGCATTTAAACAGAAACATTATATTTTTCGTTTGCGACGATGGCGAATATTTACCCGCTGAAAAAATAGTACATTGTGCAACTATATATATAGGATATATATATATATACACGAGTCAAAAAAGGCGAGATGTAATACACACATACGATACTTATTGCAATTAATCTATATAAAAAGCGCTTTTATAGCTGTTTTGTGTACGTAAAGTAGGTCTTTTACGCACTATGGTGCGAAAAATGTTAAGTATGTGTGCGTCCCAGCAAACAATCACAGAAGTTATGTCACAATTATGTAACAGTTACATTAAAATGTCGCCTCAAAATTGGCACAGTTACATAACAGTGATTGT
>JAPYZR010005983.1:0-10186 GCA_030522945.1 Trichopria nigra
ATGTGTATGGAGCGAATGTGACTTGTCATATCAAGTTTATAAACTTATGGCATTCTGAGCGGGTGCGGCCGAAGGCCGCAGGGGCGAAGCCCCTAGTTTGAAGGTTGTGAAAATACAATAGATGTGTAATATGACAATTAAAAGTGAAAAGATTTTAGAATTTAATAAGAGAGAAATATGTACAAGGAAGCTGAGATTGTTCAAATCTAATTATGTTAACAGCATTTTTATTACATTTAATGAAATAATTTTCAATGTGTTGTCTTTTATGTAAATTATGGTCTGTAGCTATACAATTTTAATATTCATTTAATCAAAATCGTGCCCTATTAATTCTATGTAAAGTTAAGCCAGTATATTTATTTACTTTATCAGAAATGTTCTTTTTATATTCTGAAATTCTATTTTTTTAGCAATCTACCCGTGTAGATTGCCCTATATATAAACTCCATTAGAAGATTTGCATTTAATTTCATAGACTACATCGTTGAGTTGTAATAGATTTAATTTGTCTTTGCAAGATTTAATACCACCTATGTTGATGTTAAACGGTTTGTGGTACAATTCTGATTTTTTGATTACCTAAAATTTTTTAAATTTTATTAGAAATACCATTGACATATGGATTACTAACCGTTTTTAAAAATGTATCCACTTTATTAGTGTTAATTGAGTTTTAAAGTTTGTAAACTCTTTTTTAATGCAATCATCGATAATGTAATTGGGATAACCATATTATCTAATAACATTTTTTTAGCAATTTTTAAATTCTTTTTTTCTGAAAATAGGATCACATAATTTAACAGCTTTATCTATGATGCCATAAGCTGTTTCTAATTTATAACAAAGATGATGATCAGATGAAAAATTCAAATATCTACCTGAGAAGATGTGCCTTTATCATTAATACCTGAAATACCTAAAAATTAAGTTGGTTTTTATTTTCTAATTCAATAGTGAAAGAAATGCGATTGTCAAAACCTTTAATTTTAGAGAAACTATTAAAAATTGTTAAAATATTGTTAACAAAATTAGAAGGAATACTAGTAAAAATGTCATCTACATATCGATAATAAAAAGGTAATTTAAACGGTAATTTATTAATATAAGAATATTTTCAATGAAGTCCATAGTAATGTCTACAATAATATAGGTGATAAAGGAAAGCCCATAGGAACTACGAAAACTTGTTTATAAACATTATTTTGAAATTTAAAGTACGTTGAGTTCAAAATTAGATTTAAACCATCAAAAAATTCCTTCTTTGGCAAATTAGTGAAACGAGAGATTTAATTCCATTTTATATTTAATATATATTGAATGAGTTGAATATAGAGATATTCGTAAACAAAGATATCACATCCAATCATTAGGTAACATGACATTTTTAATCTTGTTCAAACATTGATATCAGCTATTGTTTATATTGACAAATTTTAAATGTATTCTTTCAATGCAAGCAAGTTCGTTGACAAATCATTTCTTATTTTACTCGAACTGTATGAAAAAGAATTTTCACTTATGAAACTACGGAAAAGAAGAATTTTTTTATAATTTAATTTCTAACTAATTAATTGTTTATTCTTTTTTAATGAACCGTTTTTGTAATTTAATTTCTAACGTTTTAGTATTTGTTATCCCTATTTAAAAAAAAACACGTGCTAAAAAGACGTACGAAAGGACGTATGAAAGGACGTATACAAAAAGGATGTCCTTTCGCACGTCCTTTCGTACGTCCTTTTAAACGTCTTTTTGCACGTCTGCTTTTTTTTTTTAATAAGGATACGTTATAATAGAAAAATTGTATTTTCAAATTTTATTTAAATTTTAAAGTTTTTCTATTATTAGACGATATATGCAATATATAATATATGCGATGTCTCATTTTCAGACATAATCATTTACTTTAGCTAGTGTAATTTTTGGTATTGATAATTTTGCGAATAATAATGATCCTGCACGATTGTACTATTATCGCTTTAATGCAAAATCCTGATTTCAGGCCTATAACAATTTATAGATTTCCTCGATTTTATTAATATATTACCACATACTGAGAAACAAAGAGTTTTGATATACTTAAATAAGCTACTTCTTATTGTTGAATAATATATGTATATCTGTCGAGTCTGATGGTTCATAATTTTACTCTTGCAACATTTTCAGTTTATTAGCATATTAAATGTTCAGTTCATTGTTTATAAACTATTCTTTTACTGCAGACATTCTACCGAATGACCTCGAGTAAACGGACAGTCGCTGTCGTGAATCATTATGGCGGAACTGGTTTCTCCGCTCGATCTCGGAACTTCAAGAAAGTCGCAGTACCTATTTTCCCTCATCGAAAGATCCTATGATTCTAATGAGTTTTTGTTTTTTTACCATTTTCATTATTTCATCGATACTTTTTCGGTAAAATAAAATACTTAGCAACCCTGCTTTAGTCAATAAGGAGAGCCGTAAAAACATTGGGGTTTACAAAGCATGCTAATAAATAAAAGAAAATTTTGCATTGTGAAATATCAACACAAAACATGATCTATCCATGTATTTTATTGGAAATTATTACGATAAATAATGATCGAGGACGATCATAATCTTTGCTGTGATAGCAAAACTTTCACTTGTCCGAGATCATTTGATCTGGTAATATTAAAAGTGGTCGGAATTCAATTATAATAACTGGATCAATTATAAATCAAATATACATGTAATTCTGATATTTCTCATGCAATAACAAATTTCAAAATTATCTTAACTACGGGAGTTTTCGATTCTATAGTTTCAAAGTCATCACCAACCGCCCAAAATATTAAAATAATTTTTATTCTTCTATGAAGAATATCACACCACCATGTCACAGATGTTTTCAATTAATGACATTTGAAATGGGACATTGATGATGGCTGATGGCAAAAGTATTCATCATTAAATTAACTTTCACCGATTATCGCAAACCTCATACGAATAAGAAGAATCAGAAAGCAAGTTGATAGTTTTCTCGCAGCCTTCAAATCATCCGCTCTAATGTAGATCCTTGAAATTCCAGGACGAGATGCTTATCAAACATCTAATTGCGAGTTCGTATTCAAAACGCATTTGAAGATTTCTTCTGAAAAATATATTGTAATACGCGTAATTAAAAAAAAAAAAAATAAGAAAAAATCTATTGCCAAACAATAAAAAGGTAGTACTTGCCCTGGTAGAAATTCTGTCCAGTTTTATTGGATAAAGTCCATTTTCTGGCTAAGTTAAGTGGTTTAAAACTGTGTACAACAAACATACCCATAAACTATAGACAATAACTAGACACAAATAAGCAAACTAGTTTTTTGTTGCAAAACTATCTAAATATTGAACGAAATTAATGTATTTAAACTGTCCACAGGTTTGGCTAAAAATCTTGCCTAATAACTGTTCAGTAAAATTATTCAAAATATGTACAAAAATATCCTGTCTAATTACTGTGCAATAAAATTAGTTAAATATATGTACATAAAATAAATGGGTAAATGTTACGTACATACTGTCCAGTTAAAATGAACAATTCTCGATTAAAAACTGGGCAAAAAAATGATTAGCCTATTAGTTATAAACATAAGGAATATTTGTAGCCAAAAACTGGACAGAAACTGTCCAAAAATTATCTCCAAAAGTTATCTAAAAAATATTCATACAATCGTTACATTTCCAATAAGAAGCTGGCTAGATTTCAATAAGATATTGTCCACAAACTGGCTAGTACACAAGTTTATTAGCCAAAAACTGGGCAGTATTTAGACGCAATTTCTACCAGGGTGGGCGTAAATGTAATCAGATTTGACTAAAGTTTCAGATAAAAATGTCTGAACAATTCATAATCGTCAGGAATCACCGTAAATAAATAGTGTTCTTATACAGACATAGATCGTTACATAATAATAAATTAAATGATAACCGATTATTTTAATTAAAAAAGTACTGAATGCATATACTTTATCGTCTTTCAGGGGAAATCTAGATTTTCCAGTGGCATAACTGTAATTCGGAAAAAATAACTACTAAGGAAAGGTAATCACTACTTTGCTTGTCAGAAGCTTTGCTTGTCAGAAGCACCCGGAGGGATATTCTGAGTGCACACGCACTGAAACAAGTCCTTTGATCATGTGATCGGCTATACGAATTATGAGATGACGTTTATTTACAAGGAAGTATTGCATGTGTTTTGCCTCGTCATATGCAAAAATACATATGAAAAGTCATCGTTTTTCTCTTATTGAAAAACACAAAAAAGTTAATAAGCAAACAAAAACATCGTTCATTATCTTCATTAAAGAAATACTATACCGCACAAATGGCAGGTATTTAAAAACGATATACAAAAGTTTTTAAATTATTTTAAGTTTTTACAATTATTTTTACACGAGAAATCACTTTCGTGTGGTTTTTTTTTCAATTAATGTATATTTTAAATCTTATTTATATCAAAATAAATTGTAATAACATTTTTCAAATTTTAAAAATCAAAACCAATGTACATTCATTATCGCGCTTAATTATATGAATGCGGAAATAAAATAATCCTGTATTCAAATTTCTGTGCATTTTATTTGCTCATTCTATTTTCGTCATTTTCACCTCCGCTTTCTGCCGATTAGAACCAACAGCCGCTAAATGCATTTTCAGAACTGATTTTGTGTCCAAGTGATATTAACCTGAAATAGACTGACGTTACAGAAACACGGATTATGCAATGATGCAAGAGTGGTTGTATATTCAGTGAACTTGGCAGAAAGATTTAGATTTTCGTAAATGTCTCTTGCTAACGATCTTACTACTCAACGTTTATGTACAGGGTGCCCCATAACTGGCGGATAATATTGCAGTGGTTGAATCTTGACATAATTTCTGATAAATTCAATTATGCATTTTTAAATATATGATTCCAAAATTCAAACAAAATTGAAGATTAAAATAAAAATTTGAATAACATATTTTATTCTATGAAATTTTGCCACTTTCTATAGATTTCATAAAGTTTATGCCACATACCAATATGTGTCCTTAATTTCAAAAATACTATTAATTCATAAATTTTTTACAACTTTGGTAGCAAATAATTCCCCCGAATTGTACAATTAAAAAAAAAAAAAAAAAAAACGGCAAAATTACTTAAACGTAATGAAAATTGCAAAAATGCATTGTGGGGTCATGCTTTTTCCTTTGTCCTTTATAAAGAATTCATTCGCAGTCCCTAAAACGGCTTGCGTGATGACGTTATTACGCTAATAACTTAGCCTCTCATTCGAAGCATGGCAACAACCGGATCTGCCTCCCTCCTTTGTTTTTCGCGGATCTTGACTTTTGCGATGCGTCAATGTCTGAATTCCTTTGATCCAACTGTGATCTGAAATCAGTGGTGAACTACTTACAGTTAATTTCCGGCTGTGATTCACAGATTCGTACGTCAATATCGAAACTTGATCTACGTAATGTTGTTAACAAATTAGGAATATCTATTCGCGTATCACATGCTTGCAAAAGAGAATAAATGGCTGGAAAAGAAAAGAATGCATTATTTACATTTCAATTGAAATATGTTGTAAAATAACCATTTTTAGTTCATAAAAAGACTTTATGAACTAAAAGTATAGTTTCTGGAACCAACTTTGCTAATTTTATGCACCTGTCGCTAAAGGTGAAGATCCACTAATGTTTTTTAGATTCGCTATATAACTGTGATGATATAAATCCCGATTGTGACTTCAAAATTCTCATTTTCATTAGATAATCTCTAAGCAACTAGGCAATCATAATGACTAACAATTCAATTTAGCAATTTCCCTGTCCTTGGAGATATTATAAAAGATATTAGAAAAGGTAGCTCAAGGTATTTTCGTAGCTGAACGTACAGAAAAGCAACACATGATCGTACAAGATCCATTGTTCGTAAGTTTTCACATTCTAGAGATAAACTCCATGTAAATGAGTATCAGTTTTGTTTATCATATATTACATTATTATTTTGATAAAGACCGCTGCATCAAGTTTAATTTTTGTTTATCTATGATATCTGTATAAATATCCATCTTCTGCTTTTAAATAATTGCAATAAAAACAATTGTAAACCATTCAAATGAATGTTTCGAAGGAAAGTTATTGTAAAATATCAGTTGACGAACTATAAATGTAATTACTTGAGAATAATTGCAGACACGAAAACTCCAAAATGGGTTATCATTATGAAATGCCGTTTCAATTTGCATTATTCTAACGACTATATCAATTTTGAATGCTGAAAAGTCAAGCCTGAAGAACTGTTTACTCGCACGATTACTAAGCAAAGTGCGCCTGTACGGCACAATATCATAACTCATCATTTTACTTCTGTATGTGAACACCGGAAGTGAGTGGGTAGTTTAACCTATACTCATAATCGAAACCTCATGTTTACAAGACTTGAAGTGATATTTCGTAATATTTGCGAAATTAAATAATTAGATATATATATATATATATAACATGTGAATTTAACAGACTTGTTTTTTACTCTGTTCATATTCCAGATATAAAATGATTAAAAAGTAAAACAAATGACTGATAGTGTTGTGAGTCCAAAGACGGTTCATCACCGATTAAATAAGTATCTTATTCTTCGATCCATATATATACTTCTATACACATTGGTAATAAGAGGTGTTCCCTATAAAAAAGTGAACGAATCAGTTTCGTAATGGAAATTATAACCGATATGAGAATGCAGACGGTTAATTATGCGGTTAAATAGATAAATATGATCTTTCAAGTAGTATAAGTTTACAACCGCAGACCGAAGGTATCATTTACTTCATCTTAAACGTTATACACAGCTCTCATCTGAAGAATGTGAGTATTTATATTGATTCTTTCCAAGAAGAAATTCATTGATCGATTTGATAATTTATAATCTGTATTGACCTAAAGAAGTCATTGATCGATTTTATAATGCACAATCTGTATAACTACTGAATAAAGACATAATAATAAAAAATGTTTCATAATCGAATAAATTTTGAAAGTTGAAGGAAACTGAGATGGAAGCTTTCGTAGTTTTATACTATATACTTTTCAGAATAGACTGACGAGAAAAACAACTTGCAATCTAGAAAACTTGGTAACTATAGTTTATAACGTTGGTTCGAAACATAATTATTTATGAAGTATCTGTGGGTTCGCCAATTTATGAAAGTATTTAAAGTACACATCAGCGGGTAAAAAGTAAGAAAGGTTTTAGGGGTTAATCTACTCTGGAATTTATCTATTATTCTTTTTTTTTTATTGACTTAAAATAATCATCACGATCGTATCTCGAAGATAATTTTTACGAGTAGGAATTGAGTTCACCGTATATATATAATGCAGGTATGGCTGGTTAATGGCAAGGCGATTAAAATGCAATTTTTCACTTAAAAATAAAACAATTTTTCGAAAATTTGCGAAATTGTTATTTTATATTGAATACATATAGTTTTATATATATTATATTTATATAACATATAGTTTTATGTAAAATATTAGGTATAAAGTTTTACGTAAAATATTATCATTAAACGTATATAAAATAAACCAATACCAAAATTTTAGAAGCGTATTCCTCAAAACAATGTTATTCAACGCCGTGTACACGACATATATCTCGACTTCTAGTCGATGAATCGACTCGAAATTTCGCACACGTATATATTCGATATGGAATAGTAGTTTAGGAATGAGAGGCGATTTTATCATTATGATAATTTGTTCAATAATTATGAAAAAAAAAAATGCTCGGTCATTTCGAAGACAATACAATATAGTTAGACCATTTTGTTTTTTGTTTCAGACCGTTCACATTTCAACTCTAATATAATGAAAAAAATTGTTCATGTATACCGATATTTTGTTTGAAATTAATTCCTGAAAATGGGTCTGTTTTTTGTTTTTGCTCTCTAGGTTGGACAACTCCTTAAAAGTGACTACACATTTAAAAAGTATTCGGTGAAAATTTACAATATATAAACTGTAATGTCTAATGTACATACAGGGTTAACCATATTGTAACAAAGTATTTCTACTCCATCGGAATATCTTAATTAATATAATAAAAAAAATGTTACACAAATTATTATTTCACTCCAAGAAATGAAGAGAGTATAGTGGAGTTAATATATATATGCCTGATTTTCTTTTATACGATTATTTTTCTATGTATTGCACACGTATATTTATCATTAATTTAGTTAAATTATTATGAATTATTCTGAATGTTATTAGCCTTATAAAGAATTGAGATTTTCAACAATAGTGCAATTTGTTAATCGAGCACAATTCAGATATGTTGAAAGAATGAATTGTTAATGATAATTCAGCACTTGCTCGCATTAAAATTTGACATTTATAGAACGAGGAAATCATCTACAATTGCATTTGACTTCTCATAATGTGCGTACTAATTTATCCTGACATTTGATCATTATTTCAGAAACGAAAGCATGTTCAACAATTTCTATTTCAACGATTTTTTTTGCAACCGATGCAATCTAAAATGATATCAAACAAAGGCGATTATGAATCGTTCAGAGGTATAAAGTTTTAATAATGAATAATATTAAATGAAGGGTCATAATTACTTCTTCCAGCTAAGAGAATTACAGAACTAATAAAGTGAAATTAAAACCCTAAAAATATAAACCTCGATCTAAAATAATAATATTCAATCTTTAATTACACAGTGCTCAATAAAATGAATTTAATATTTCACCGTTAGTAAAATTTTAAATATTACATTCGTGGAATGACGTACATATGACATATTTAAAAGCAGGAAATAATTGCAAGAAACATTCGAAAGTATCCGGGTAAACACTGAAATTTTTAACAAATATTGCCTGACAAAGGACCTTTCTACCAACAAATTTTAATCCCATGAAAAATTATGGTATTGTTTAAAGAACTTATTCATTAACTTTTAACAAACAAATAAAAAGAATAAATAAATAAACAAAATAAAAACCACAAAAGATAACGAAGAAAACGTATATAAATCATATATGGTATACATATATGATTAATATATTATTATAATCTTTTCTACAATTTGTATAATACACTAAAAAGCTCACTACGAAACTTTGTAAATCAATGATTAACTTCTCTCCAACAAGTTGATAATTTTCTTTTTATTCTTACAATAAAAGTTAATTGGCCATGAGAAATGTTATCAAGGTTACATATTGCTCATCCATTTTATCGTACTGTCGTTTGTTGCATTAAAGTTTATATCTTTGTTCTGTAAGTCACTGGTAAATCATTTCTATTCGAAACAATGAATCTACATCCAAGCAATGATTTTTTATTGTTTTTTCGTAGATATCAGGATGATGTATTCATATCCTAATATAATATATTATTTATTAATATAATACAGAGATAATAGGCTTTCCAACGAGTATGTTCATTCAAAATAACTAAATAAAATTACAAAGAATTACTTAATGAAATAAAATTGTAGAAATTAATGCGTTAGCGTCAATGTGATAAATATGATATGCGATATAAGTGACCCCAATAACATTTTCTGCATGGTCAATTAAACATTGTTGTAAGAGAGTGAAGATATTCGAAATAAATGCGAACATACTATCGGATAATATACATATCGTAAACGTGTGATGCACGTAATGATTATATATATATATATATATATTTAACTTTAATGGGAAATTTAGATATAAAAATGTTTGAGATAAAAGTTAAAAGGTGGAACTCGGGTCAAACAACTATATACTGGTACAAACGACTTTGACTTGAACTTCATTTTGATGATTATTTCAAAACTAACATAATTTTTTTAAATGGTAACACCTACATTTGACCCCATTTGGCGTTTAAAAGAACGGAAACGTTCAAAATGATACTTGCAGTAAGAGCATGTACCCATCCTGTATATATATTATTTTACAATTTTTATCACGGCTGGTCAATTCAGAGCCGCACTCTCGTACGAATCGGATAATAATACATTACTCACGTATGTATGATAGCGTTTAATTATTTTATTTTATTATTCATTGTAGTATTTACAAATTAAAATGATAAACTAGGGGCTTCGCCCCTGCGGCCTCCGGCCGCCAACCCCACCAAGGGGCTCCGCCCCCTGGACCCCCGGCTCGCTTCGCTCGCAAGATTG
>JAPYZR010005984.1:0-10185 GCA_030522945.1 Trichopria nigra
ATCAACGTACCGAAAATAAAGTGGTATATTATAATTTAATTTCTTAATTAAAATATTTTCAACAAATTCCATTACTAAATTTGATACGACCGGTGATATTTCTCTGCTAGTTTAATTAAAATTTAATTATAATTAGCTATAAAATTATAAAACATTTATATCGTCGAAATTTCAAATAGCAGTATATTAAAATAGCAGTAATTTTTTTTATTATCTTCATTTATTAAAATTTTATTCAAATCTCATTAACACTTCAATAAAATAACATTAATTTTTCAATGAATTAAATTAAATTAAAATTTCATCAAAATTTTTCCATCAGGGAAGTAGCCCGATATTATTCCAACTGTCCGTTTTCGCTTTCATGAATTGTGTTCAATGTAGTGCGTCTAATCTTATATACGAAATGTAAAAAAAAAAACTGATTTAAGTGATATATATATAATATCGAATATTATTAAATCGATTATCAATTTGTTAAAATAATTTTGTGCATAATAATATCGGCTATTGTCATATCATGCATATTTTCATCATTTATTTATGCTAATACTGAAAATAATAAATATTTATTAACAACATTATTATTAAATTGTATATAATACATATATACTATTTTCACTGTTGAAATTGAACATGATTTTAATTTAAGAAATGTAATAACAAAATATACCTTTTGGGAGAAATATTGAAATGCACAGATGATCAAAAAATATGTTCCATTGCATCATATAGTTTTATGCAACTCGGTATCCAAAGAATTTCTTAAATGTACTTCATATGAAAATACATTTACAATTCATATTACTGTAATAAATTAAAAGTGCAAAGTTTAAAAAATTTTCTATTATCGCAATCGCATTCGTCATATATATATCCTACTAATTTATTCATATACAGACGGTTTATTAGCATACATGTATACATGTATATAAAGGAACATATATGCCCATTGCATTTTTATAAGGAAACATGCAGATTAATTCAAACCCATTAAATAGTTCTGTCACACCTCCAAATTTTTTAAACTTTCAACGTTACGCTCACGGTGCAGACTCGGACGCGTGCTGAAAATGAACGCTTTCACATTTTTTTGCCATTCCCAATGGTGTTTGCGTTCACAACAATTGCATTAGATTGTTCATATATAAGAATCTATATTACAATCGTACTAGATCTAATATCCAATTGCGTAAGATAAGAAAAAGGAGAGAACAACGATTCAGGCAAGTACATGTATAGATATATATATACAAGTTTAACACGCTTGGGATGTAAATTAACTGATTTTTTTTTTATTTTCTGTTGAGGTGTATATTAAAGGTGCACTTTGAAGCGTGGAACAATATGGACAAAAATATAGACGTTTAAATGGGTCATACCTATAGTGCAAGACATTTAATTGTAAAATTTAATGACTATAGTCACTATACTTGTAAATAAATAAATAAATATTATAATAATAATAAATTATTACATATTCAAAGAGTTCAGAAAATATTAGATTTAATTCCATATTACTTCATTGATTAAAAAACACCTTATATGATAAGAGTACAGTTACTATTCTGTGAGGTAAGAGACTGGTATTCAAAGTAAATGTATTATTGGCGTGAAATATTTTCACCCGACAATGCAGTTAATAGCTACTCTGCAGCTAAACGATTTAGAAGTGTAACGATTGGTAATTAATTGACTTCTTGTTCAACGTTGCTGTTTAAATCATTCTGGTACTTATTTCCACGAAAAATATATTTTTAACGTCGTAGAAAAATCGATGTCAATTATGACTATAGCATATATGCAAAATAGTCAAATTTTTTGGACAGCAATTTCACTTTTTATAATTCACTCCATTTTGAAGTGAGTCTCCATTTTGAATTCGCACACCAGAAAGAGTGAAATGTGAAACTTTTAAAAAGTAGAAAATTCAATATTTCTTTCATTCTTCAAAAGAATAGCTCTATTTTCATTCTTGTTTTTAATTTCACTTCGAAAATTTTAGTGAGTGTGTATAACGTTTATAATCACTGAAAACACTACGTTGATTTGGCATACTTTACGGTTTCGAGAATCATTTCTAGTAAATACATGCGTGCCTGTGTGTGAACATCGTAAAATTTAATAAACATATTGAAATAAGAAATAGGTAATAACATTGAAACATGATACGTTGTGGCATGCATTTTTTAGAAGACAATTATTATTCTAGGTTTTTTGAATTCAGATTTTAGAAATTCCATTTAAAATAGTTTCCATTTCAAGTTGCAATTTTTATACACCATCTTGGATCCGGTATTTCGAATTTTTGAAAACTGACTTCTAATTCATGATCTGTCACCCTAAAAGGTTAGCGTACAAAATGTGGTTTTAAATTACTTAAAAATTTATTTAAAAGTGAATTAAAAATGCATTTTTTCTTAAAAAACCTTTTAAATTTTGACATTTATTAATTTACATTTATTTATTTGTTTATAATTTTAAGTAAATAACTGCATTTATTTTTTTTTATTACATTTCACAATGCTTCCTGTACAATTGTAAAAATATTTTTGGGCATTATTTCGAAAGCATTGAATCTATGTAGAAATGACCCGGGTAGAAATGGACCTTGAAAAGCGTTACATATCCGACAAGGCCTTGTAAGATACAGAAAGTTTGGCAAACCCTTATCAATCACCTGGTAATTTGATGCTTACCAATTTGCACCGGACGTCCAGAAATACACATACATTGGACACGATCAATGTACGTCCGGTCTCTGTCGATTAGAAAATCAATTTATTTGCACGTACATTGTACATCCATTGGGCATCCAGTGAAAGAAATTTCTATGTGGTATATTGCTTCAAATAATCTTCATTTTTTCAGAAATCCTGATCTCTTGCTTTTTGCATATTCGATGATCCTTACATATTGAATGGGCTGTATGGCAATTACAAGCATGCGAGTTTTAGGCATTTATCATCTATGAATTGACTAATAACAGTCTAACGCATTCCACTATCCTGGTCATCGCTCGATCCCCGACATGGCTATCACACACGTACATGCATTCTGCGGGTACAATTGACGGTTACAAAATAATTATCAGAACCGATTAGTCTAATGTAGAAGATAAAATCAAGTAACTAGTTCGGAGCAATTTATTTCCTGTTGCTGATCGAAACACTCGTATACAGACGTTGCACCATGATAATTACTACTGACTTGACCAATTAATCAATGAAAAGAAAGTTGTACCGTTTGCAACAATTATCATGTCAGAGATCTGATTTTTTTGTAGATTTAAAAATAGATAAATAATATTATCATCCAGTTTTAGACGTTTTGCATGTGAATTTTGTGAAAATTCTACTAACAATTATTCCATATATAGTACTATACTTTTAATCATAATTTACTTATTTAACGGAATAAAAAATTTGTTTACAACATTAGAATTATGTTCTCACAATATTGAAAGCTGCCGTTAACGATAAACCGGTCGATTGAAATCATGTGTTGGTTTTAATGTTGTATTTTTCTATTTTTAAAATTCGAATCGGAACCGATAATAATTTGCACATGAATTTTAATAGCTTCATTTGTGAAGTAATCCGTCAGAGGTACGTAATCTGCAAACCTAGTGTCATGTAGAGGTGATTGTACGCGGATGATAAAATCCTTGAAGGAATACAAAAATCTCGTTAAGCTCTGGAGCGGAACATAAAAAGTTGCAGCCTTGGCAGAAATACATGAAAGAAGTGTTAAACTGATAGGTAACGATAAAATATGATTTTATTCTATTGTTATAAAAAAAAAATGTATATAATTAAAAATAAAGATACGTTAATATTCAAAATATAAAAAAGATTAATAACATAATATTGAAATCACAAGAGACAAACGCGTATGAAACACATTATGTGCTATATTTCATCTAATTCTTGATTCCCATCTAAACATCATATATGATTCATTACTATGTTACATGCATGACCTAAACATATTTTTAGATTATGCTTTATGAATAAAACGAAATAACTAAAATAAATGACGATAAAAAATATGTAGTTCATTAAATATACCCCTAATAGCCCTAGTAGAAAATCATACCAGTTTATGGCCATTTTTTCTGGACTTCATTACTTTTAACACAGAGGCCAGAAAAATTGGGCAGAAACTGGTGTAATTTTCTACTACCCTAACAGCACCGAACCTTATGGTAAGGTTAAGTAATGTTGATATAACATTGACAACCTTACAGAAACATTACTTAACCTTATCATAAGGTTCGGTACTATTGGGGTAGGGAGAGATTTATCCATTTGTTTTTTACACTGTTCACAATTCCCTCTTTGACGAGAGGGCGGTGCATAAGAAGTAAAGATAAAAGTATAAAATAAGGGAGCGTCACGAAAAATGTTGGTCCTAAAGGCTAATAATATATATTCACTACTATTTCTTTGAATATATTTTTGTCGGTTTTGCACTGTTATGTTACGTCAATATTTTATAAAAATGTTAAGAAATCTTCGTAAATAAGACACGCTGATATTCTTATGTATTATTGACTTATATAGAAACAGAGACAGAAAATAAGAATCCAGATAAGCAATAATATACTTCTATCTATATCTATATCTATCTATATTAAAGGAACATTATACTTCTTAAACCTAATGTCAAAAAGAATTAATTTATTCGCGTAAACTAAACAGTAAATTGATTATTTGATACAAAAAAAGTTATGTATTTAAATAACATATTTCGTAGCGTTTCCTGAGTCACAATGTAAGCGAGCGATAAGGCCGTTTTTTATCTAGATTTCCAGTAATCATGCAATAGTACATTGGTGTATTATCATATATAATAGTGTATTATCCATGAACTAGGCATTGAATTTGATAGGATGGATTTTTTAAGAAGAATGTTTAATCTAGAATGAAATTTAATGCGGATACTTCATTCAATCATAGCCGTTCAAGCGAATTGTTCCCATAAGTCGATCAACGTGGCATAAATTGCTCGTCACTCAGCTAGGTAATTGAGTTTATTAATCTGACAAGGGATTGCAGAAGCTCAACTTGCATTTCCGGATCCTAGTTATTTATATATATATATATTTAAAAATGTAATTTTGTAATTTAAAGAAAATATGTAAATTACAAAAATTACTTTCGTTTTTTAGAAAAAATGAAATCCAGGACGGCAGAATAAACATAATGGTGTTTTATAAGTTACTACATTTCAATGTGGAATACAAATTCGAAACAAAAAAATTAAATTATACAATAAGCGAGATTAAAATGTGATAACTAAGACTGCGGATCATTAACTAAACAATTTCAATTGTTTTTACTGAAGCAACAGGTTACTGAGACGGTTGAATTTAAATTTCCGTCTTTACGGAAAATCAAATTCAAAGTGGTAATCCATCTGACATGACGAATATGCAGTATGACGAATCCAATACGACCTATATCAAATAATCGTATATAAATCTTCTCCAGTATATCTCGATGGTTTTTGCGTAATTCCCATATCAGTAACTTTGAAAATATTAAAAAAATTGTTTTCATTAGGTATAAATTTGTATCAGATGTCAAAGTGTATGTTTTTGCAATATTTTATTGGAAAATAGTTTGATTACCTATAACTCCATTCATATAACAGTACAAAAGATATTATTGTTAGAATAATTGTCAAAAAGAGATGACAAAATTATAAAATTGTCGCTGTCGCAATCTCGATACTTTAAATAAGGTTATTCATTGTGTTACCTTAAAGATAAAATCAAAAAACTTTCAGTCTTTCCTGACAATGAAACATTTAACGCGATAGTAGTCACTGATAAAATACTAAAATTTAATTCAGAGATAAGGAAACGCCTAAGATTTTGATTTAGATTGATATAATTTCTTGTCTATTTTTTAAATAATTATTTTTTCCAAGTATTATTCACTAATAACGCCTAAGATTCCTATATGTTATTTATAAACATCGAACTAAAGTATAGTTTCTGAGTTTTTAAATTTACAAACCTACTGTTGTTCTCGTGAATTATGTAACAAGAGGCGTTTTATAAGTTTTGGGGTGTACTTGGTTTATAACCAACATAAGAAAATTATTTACATTTCTTCTTTAAAAATATCACCTCTCTAATGTTCATTTATCTATAATTATCAATGAGTTTTTATGGTATAGCACATAAATATATAATCTCCAAATTTAAAGACATTCACGGAAAATGTTCTTATTTTACGAAATCAAATGTTAAAATAAAACTTGTTTAAACAAATTTAAGAGAAAGTTATTGAAGTCTTATATTGAGTTGCATTTTTTAAGAACCGGAAAAAGAAGAGGAACTGAGCATTTAAACTGTAACATTATACATTCGATATTTATGTTCAATTTACAACTGGCTATATTTTGCATTTACTCTATTAAAGATACGAAGATAAAAGTAAAGGTCATTCTACATTAAAGAGGTAGTTGGGATATATTCATTTATCTATTCATTTATTGATTTTCCTTTATTATGAATATTAGTTTTCGCTGCTGCAAATATACTTATAAATTATTCCTGTATTGGAAGCGATATAATTAAATTATAACGATTACCTTTACAAAGGTCTGTCGTGATAAGTTACTCTTGTAAATATATATACGTGTGTGTATGTGTGCACGTGCGCGTGTATACGTATATAATTTTTCTCTTATACGTGTACGTGAAAATAATCCAATCTATTTCAAAACAACTACCAAGCTTGTAAAAACACCTTAAACTATAACTCTTCCGGAAAACGTTATAAGTAAGAAACTAAACACCAAACCAAAATTTGCAACTGCACTGCCTGCCGAACCCCTATGTTGAACAGTTCTAGTTTCCGTACGGGTGAAAGTAGTAGTGATTACTGTACGGTTCGGAGCAACAACATTAGGATTTGTTGCAGATATATTGACGGGAGCATTGGGAATCACATATTCATTATTCACGACAACCATAGTACTCTCCGTAGCATGTTGCACTGCCGGCCGATTGTTATTGTTTCCGGACGATGACAACAGTCTGTTAGTAATAAGTGCACTACCAACACCAGCTGCAACGCTCGCTCCCAAGCCAAGGCCAGAACTTTTCGGAGCATTATTATTTACGACGATCGTCTGCTGTTGGTTGACGCTTTGTGGAATTGAATGATGAGGTTGTTGATAAGTAGAATGAGGTTGTTGATAAGTAGAATGAGATTGTTGATAAGTAGACTGAGGTTGTTGATAAACAGTATGAGATTGTTGATAAGTAGAATGAGATTGATGAAAAGAAGTAGGTGGTTTCAAGATATTCCCCTTGGACTTGACTCTGCCTCCACTGCTAATGTCTGTAATTGAAAAGAGTTAAAAAAACATTTATTAAATGAAGTTAAACAATTATATAAAATAATAATAATAATATGTTCCCTTGTACAGCGTGCCTCACAATTTGGGTTGAATTGAATTTTATGATATATATATATTATAATGACAATAATAATAATTATTATTAGTATTATGTGGCAACAATACCATTTCCTAACCTAACCTATACGTCCAAGTTATCTCAAGTGGATAGTTCAAGGTTTTGAGTTAACATATAACTTTATCTTATTTGTGTAATAAATGAATTCATACTGTATTTTATGGACATAATATCATCATTATTGTTGAATCATCTTTTTTAAAAAATGTAATTTTCAATACTTATTTTGATTATTAATATCGAACTTACTTGTAGTTACAACAGCAATAACCATGAAAAACCACCACATCGGATGAGTCATCTTCGCAATATATGTGCACTAATTTGAATCGTTCTTGAAAAGTGATATTATTTATAGCAGGTAAAAACTCCACAGTATAACGAGGAACCTCACTGGAAGAATTAAATTTACTTATTAAATATTTATTTAAACTGACCCTAACAGTTCTTATTGTTTTATTGTTAAACAACTATCCACACCGAACGTTAACTATAACGGCCCTTTTTGGATAAATTTTTATTAATTATTAAGATTTCCAGTTTATTGATAACATAAACAATTTTAATTTATTGAATATAATAACTGTCACTCATTTTTTGAAGATATATTTTTGAAAATTACGGCGCGTCATACGTATATACGAAGAATACCTGATGATAATTAAATATATCAACTGTACAGATTACCACTATACTGCTACACGCAATACTGCTACACACTATGTAAGCTTGGTAAGCTGTATAATTTTATCTTAGGAATTAATCCATTAAATGTAGAGTGTAGGAGGGGCTCGAGTGTAGCGATTGGCTGTGGCCCGATATCATTAATCAAAAATCGATTATTGCGTTATTATACAGCCACACAACACAATCCGTCCCGTGATGTCCTGAGGAGCTCCTGAGGACGTCCAAATGTCCGTTTTTTTTTTTACCTGAGGAGCTTCTCGGGAGCTTCTCCGGACATCCCGGGACGGATTGTGTTGTATGGGATGTATATCATAAAAAATTAACGCGAAACGATTATGACTTTATATCTGTATACCTTCGAAAACAATGCTTATTACGTCATATTCTTATCTACTGTACCTAGAAATAAATCAGTATTCACAAATTTGATATGGTCTCAGTTTAATTAATTCCTAGAAATGTATCTTTATATGCTTATTTTTACTCCAGGTGAAGTCCCTTGTACAGCAGAAAGTATTTTAGAAACAGCATTATTAAAAGACTTTGAATTACTACGATCAAAGTATGGAATCAAAGTTTCATACAGCATGGATCTTTGGTAGAAGTAATTCAACGAGTAATAGCAAATAGGCGCATTAACGATCAAATCATATGCGATCGCAACCAGAGTCGCATTTTGAACCCGTATTTCCGGACTTGGAAAGACAATTTTAGATTAATACTTAATTATTAATAACTTATCAGCAAACATCTTATTAATTATTATATGCCTTCAAAAACCCTAGTAGAACAAAAAATAGCACCACAATTAATTTCTAAATGCAATATACCGTTTCTTTCGGTAATGGTAATTTAGAAAATCACATCGTTCATTGTTTTTTTCCAATCATATGTATTTGGCGTTCTAAAAATGTCTTAACTTTTATATCTTCGATCGAAATTGTGCATTTTTTGTGATGATAACATTGTGCTATCTTTTTGTTATCTCCAGAAAATTTCACACATATACAGAAAGTAATTGTATGGGCAATTAGAGGATTTTCGATTAAATTATTTGCATGCGTACGAACATTTTGAAAAACGTATACTTACGTATATCTATTTCATCGATCTTGACATCGCAGCGAATATAACAGGCAGCATGAAATGTCTATGCTATAAATTCGATTATTATTTTATTTTTTTTTTATTTTTTTATAATTCAATGTATTTTTCCAGTAATTTTTGTCGATTTCGCCGTCTTCATTTTCCATATTAAATGCAGTAGGTCCTTATATTTTTCCGGTAAAACCATATATTTATTTCACATTTTATGAAAAATAATAAATGAATATTATAAACAGACAGTTGATTAGTGGATAGATTAGTTTTTTGTTCTCAAATTTAAGATTTGTCTATTAATTTGTTCAAAAAAGAAATCCCGAGAATTCAAATACATCACATTAATTATTTCACACAGGGAAAATCTTGTTTATCTTCAAATTAAAGTCTTTTACATTTTAACAACATTTCAACAATTTGATTTATAAAAGCAAATAAATTACATTATATAATAATGTTATACATACGGCGATAAATCTACATACACATATAAATGAGATTTCATAATAATTTTAAAACCTCGACTGTGTCATTTTTATAATATATTTTCAGGTAAGAAAAGTCTCGATACAATTTTTAATTGCACTGATAAACAATATCAGGGTTTGTTTAAAAGTTGAGATTAAATAAACTTATAGAAATCTTATTTCAAAATAAACGACATTATTTTTTCTTAATTTTTTCAGGAATATAATTTAAAAAAAAGGAGTAAATTCAATGATATATATTTATTAAAAGTAAATAAATATTAATTCATAATGTAATAAAAATAAATAAATAATATGTAATATATATATATAATTTAAATTTCTGAATTCAAGTGTCATTGTCATTTTTATATCTGACTTCGGTTTTAAATGACGAGTTTAATACAGATTTTTATGTGATCTCGTTTTATT